>LS990922.1:35782386-36034886 GCA_900464855.2 Musa schizocarpa | reverse complement strand
TTAAGAGCGTGTAAAACAATAACCACCGCACTCCACCACAAACGATCATTATGTCTTCTCCAAATCCACCTTAATCATAACAAAAGGGTTTATTCTTTTAGCATCATACAATGAATGAGTAATCTATTGGGCAATAAGGATATTATCTTGGATCGATCCCAAGTCACAGGAAAAAAAAAAAAAAAAAAAAAAAAAAGTAGATTACTCTTATGGAAATAACATTAGAAAGGATTGATTTTAAACGTTGGCCAACATTTTAGATAAGATTCTGTAATTAACGTAACAAAGCAAAATGGGACGAAAATCGTTGATGCGAGAAGAATTCGAGCATTTACGAATAAAAACCATGTCAGTAAAAACCTCATGCTTCTATACAACTCCCAGCAACCTCTATAAAACTCAACAGTATACCACGCGAGTGGACTCTTTTCAATGAAAACAATTGATATCAACATTAAAAGATCAAAAATCATCTCTCAACAGCCTATATAAAACTCAACAGTATACCTGTCCAGCTCAAGACTCTTACCATATCCCAAGAAACATACAACATTTCATTCTTAGTATCATCTGAAAGGGGCAACAAAGGACACCCTCTCTTGAGGGAAGATACCAAGCAACCCAATCTGTCCTATTAGGGTGACACCATCCTCAATCGGTTCATTCTAAAGAGTCTGGTAAAATGCCACAAGTGTTCATAATGCCCTCCGGCGACGTAACACTCCCATTATTAACTTCAACGTTCATAATCCTATTAGTTTTCTTTCTAATGGTGATAAGATTATGATAATACCTAGACTTTCGATCCACATCATCTGTCTATTTAGTTTTAAAAAGAGACTATTTTTTTAAGTTAAATTTTGACTTAAAACAGATTATATAAACAAGAAACTGGATCAACCCGTCATAGATTCTTTCATCTCAAGGTCATTTAATTTGGTCAATCAACTAGGTGACCTTATCCTCAAGACAACCCAATCGTGCCTAGGTTTACTTGGACAAGGTACCTCCAAGAGATCTCAAGTTGGAACCTGATGGTGTCATGAGCACCATCGATTGATGAGTCAGCCCGATAGGTCTACTATCGAAGGTGTAAGCTCATCCAGGTACCTCTTCCTAGATGACATGGAAGACTTAATAAGGTGAGACCACATGGGCTATCTGATTGAAAGCTGTTCTATTGGTGAGGACCCAACTTAGGATGGTGGGGTAGGCGGATTGGGATCTTCTTAGTTGCAAGGTTCCTCCCTGGGGGTTGGGCCGTTTGGGTATCTTTGAGTAGCAGACGATCCTGCATGATAAGCCGGCATCGGGGGTTGCCTAGCGTAGCCCCTTTGATGCTTAAGTTAGTATTATGATTTTTTATGTCGTGGCTCGGGAAGGGGCATGGCTTGATTCGGTCCCGATAAGATAAGGTCGTCTGCGTGGTTACTCAAAAGGAAGACTTCACAAAGAAAGGACGAAGAATCGTGGTCGCCATCTCCTCCTATGGTGTTTTCTAGTGGATCCGCAAGGGGCTTCTAGTCTTGAGTCCTTGCACAATAGGTCAACAACAGAGAGGGGAGTTCCAACTTGACCCCTTCGAAGCTTAAGTTATTTTTTGTGGGTAGTGAATCCTATCCCTCAGAATCTACTTGGGGGTAGTTTTTATACCTTTCATAGAGAGTCGGTTCCCCCTATGCTTATTTGCATTTGTTAATATTTCAAGCAAACGGTTTGTTTGTTCCAAGGCCATCCTCCCAACCCCATGCCTTGTGGAGTTGTGTCTTCACTAGCAAATGTCACTTCATGGGATTTCAAACAGCATGGATTTGCTATACACTACTTTAGAACCGACTGCATCACTTTTGAGCCAGGTTGTGTCACTTCAGGATATAACCATTCTTGAATCGATCTGTCATTTTGCTACTTTGGTGGGAGTAGCGCCATGTGTGATCTGAGATAGCAGCCAGTTGGGTGGTACTAGAATATCCTCTATCAGAAGCCAAATCAAAATAGTGAAGATTATCGAAAGCACACTAGTGAGATTTAACAATATCATGGAATTCCTTAAGTTCAATCTAGAAATTTTGGAACTAAAATAACTTTTTCTTATATCGACAAGAGATAATACAAGAAGTGGGCAATGATATGAAGAGGCTCTCGTAAGATGGTGCACCATCTAGCGACCAAATAGATAAAGCCATGTTGTATTGACAAAAACCTAATCCAAATGAACATGTGTATTTGGGTCCCACAAAACCAAGATCCATATGATCATTATTAGATATGAAGTCCCGAAAGCAATGAACAAAAGAAGTAACCGAGAAAGCAAGACCACCATGTTTATCTATAGCATTAAGCGTACTGTTAGTACACAAAGACCATCGATGGGTGAATCAACCCGATTGGTTCACTACCGAAGGTGCAGGTCCTTTTTTTTGACTCCTCCTTGCTGACGTGGCTAGTCGATGTAGAGAGCCCGCTAGGGAGGTGGTTTGTTAAGAGTGGCCTGGCCTTGGTATGGTGAAGCTGAGTAGGAGAGCTAGATTCTCTTAGCTACTAAGTCGTCTTCTAGTCATGCCTTTGGATGGCACTAGGGGTCCTGTACAATTGGTCTACGCTGAGGGTGTCCTAGCTTGACCCCTCCAATGTTGAAGTCAACGAAAGATAAAGAGAGAGGAAGACAATAGTATAAGTAGTATAAATAAGAGAATAGAAGGTTTTTTCCCACCCCCTTTGTCTTGGTCTAGGGCTTAGCTTTTATACTTCGGCGCCGAGCAATCTAGACGTGTCTTAGCCAAGGCCCCCCTTATACTGTATGGTAGAGGCATTAATGAGGACGATTTGCTGGCGTGTGTCCTCTAGCGCCTTGGGTGGACCATTGGGATGCCTTTGGGCTAACTCCCTTACTACTTAGGTTAAGCAAGGAGTGGTCCCTTCATCATCTGTTTAGAAGGGAAGGCTGGTGAAGCTAGATCATACTGTTAGTCATTAATGTAGAGGTATGGCTTTTGCTGAGATATCAGCCAAGAGGTGACTGGGGAAGTTGAGGCATGTTGCCAGCCATTAATGCGGGGCATGGTTTCGTTAGCTAATCAGATTCTCCCAAAGAACTCTTTCTTTTTCAATTCAAATGACTTTGACTAGGGATTTGCTTAAGCAAGAATACATAGAATATTTCTCTCATGATACTAAGAGCGAATGATTCTCTATTGATACTCAATTGCTCTCGTAAGGTTAGTTGCTACTCCCATCGATGACCGGTTGTGTTAGATCTAGAACTTCTAGACATATAAGTCCGGTATCAAAGAGTGGAGTACTCATATAGGACATTCTTGGCATCTCAAGGCTAAGGACCAAATACACAACTAGGATGATGGAATCGTTGTCTAACATTAAGGGATCATCAATCATCCAACATTTTATGAGCAGATCTATCAGTGAACTCATTCCCTAATGAGCACTTGCACTGTACTCATAATGTCCCCAAACGAGTAGGTCTATGTCTAAAGACAAATCAGTCTCATTATCGTGATCTCATCATGATCTGACTCTCATTGCATAGATCCAGAGATATTACAATATATACAATATGCAACAAAGTGTGAAAATACTAATAATACTAATAAACAAAAAGATTGCGTACCATGTCACACATGCCATCACTTACGTGATTGGCTTGTAGAGCACCTATGACAAGCATGGGTGGCCTTCTATAGCATGAGGATACTAGTCATAGGTGCCTTGCAAACCAATCATGTGAGTGATGACACGTATGATATGACATGCACTCTTTTTATTTATTTTATTATTATAATATTTTTTTCACTTTATATATATATATATATATATATATATATATATATATATATATATTGTGATGTCCATGGATTTGTGCAATGAAAATCAGATTGTGATGAGATCACGATAATGATAATGAGACCGATTCACCTTTAAACATAGACCCTAAAGAATCTCGGTCATAGGTTACTCAAGAAGGACATTCAGATAATTAGACAGACTGGTGTAATATATACTCATTCATATGATGGAGGCAGTTGGTCTCATAGCTGCTTGTGTGGGGACACTAGGGATATAGTGCAGGTGCTCACTGGAAAATGAGTTTGCTGATTGATCCACTTATGAAATGCTAGATGGTTGATAATACCTCATTGTGAGATAGCAATTCCATCATCCCAGTAGTGTATTTGGTCCCTAGATTTGAGATACTAAGGAAGTCCTATATGAGTACTCTATTAAGACAGAAATGATACTAAGAGATGGGGGGTGAATTAGTGCTTTCGTAAAAATTATGACGATTTCAAAACTTCACTCGATCAAACCCGTATTGGAAATAAATTTAACTTAAAAATGTTCATAAGAGTAGTAAGCAAGTAAATGAGTTTGTAGTGGTTCAGTCATCCTGACCTACATCCACTCCCGATTCCTTTTCCATCGATGCCACCAGCATTTACTAATGATATTCTTTCAATGGGTAATGATCAACTACCATTTTTATTACTCTTTCTTCTTTTAACAAACTCAGGAGAGAACCTTTATGCCTCTCTCTTTTATACTAAGAGCTCACTCCTCCCTTAGAAAGACATCTAAATACTAAAAGGAAGAGACTCTACACTTCAAGAGAGATTACAACTCTTTTTTCACAAGAATTCTTTTTCCTTTTCTACTCTTTTTCTTGTTTAACCCAAGCAAGAATAATTATGGTATTTATAGGCCCAAAATGACTTAAAAAATGAAGCCAAAAATTTAAATCCCTAGGTTTTCATGGTACTAGCGATACTATTGCCTGCCACCCAGTGTACTGGTGGTATCACTACCTAGTTTGGGTGATACCATCACCTGATAGTCTAAGAGACTATGTCTGGGCTATGTCTGGGCGATCCCACCACTAGTTTGGGTGGTAACACCTCCTGACATTGATAGTACCACCGTCGGGTCTTCCATAACCATACACTTAATATGTTCTAGCTCATAGGCGGTTCCACCACCTGGTTTAGTGGTGCCACCACCTGACCCAACTGTGGGTCACTGAATGAGCCTCATAATGGGCCCAAATCAACCCTAATAGGCCCCTAATTGAGTTAGCATGGTTACTTCTAAAACTAACTCAATTAAAACCTAAACTACTTTGATTTAGACACACGATTACAAGCATGAATCCTATGTTGTTCGGCATGTCTTTGGTTCATCCAACACTTCGTCCGATCCTTCGGTGCATTGTCCTCTTTTCCAGTGTATTGCTCGATCCATCGACATGTTGACCACCCGCAATATCCGATCTTCTTAGTATAATATCCATCCTTCTGGCCTATTGCCCGAGCTAATGGCACGAAGTCTATCTTCCAACACATCGACTAATCCTTTGGCCCAACGTCCAATCTTTTGACATATTCCACTCTATCCCAACGTCTGATTCTCCTGCTTTAATTGATTTTCCTTTCCATGATTAAAATTAGTTCTACGTCACTTAAATGCTGATTTGATCACAAACTCATGAATTATTTTAATCATTAAAATTTGGGATTTAATAATCTCTCCCTTTTTTATGATGACAATCAATTAATGATGAAGTTTAACTAAACTCCCCCTATCTATATACCATATTGAAAGAAATTTTTGTTGAATCTTGGATTTCGATGATGAAATCAATTGATGAAAATATGATCAAATATGCATTTGAGTGATGCAGGACTAACTTCGATCAAGGAAAGACAAATCGATTGACGTAGGAAGAATCCGACGTTAGGCTAGAGTAGAACATGTCAGAAGATTAGATGTCGGGCTAGAGGACTGGTTAATATGCCATAAGAACTTTGTGCCATGGGTTCGGGTATTGGGCCGAAGGATCAGACATTACGCCAAGGAAATCAGAAGTTACGAGAGTCAACATGTCGATTAGGAAATACGCCGAAGGAGATGACAATGCACCGAAGGATCGACTGAAGCGCTAGATGAACCAATGACATGTCAGATAACATAGGATTCACATTTGTAATCAATTGTATTTAGATCAAGTTAGTTTAGATCTAATTGAGTCAATATTGGGGCGAAACAATGTCAACACAATTAGGGACCAAGTGGGCCCAAATTAAGGCTATTTTGGGCCAAGTGAAAGGCCCATTCAATGACCTATAGCTAGCCCAAGCGATGGCACTATTAGACTGGGCAGTGGTACCACCCAGACACAGTTTCCCAGATTGTGTCACGTGATGGTACCGCTGGACTAGGTGGTGGTACTGCCCAAAGATAGTCTCCCAAATTATGTCAAGCTAGTGTCAGTACTACAGGCGATGGTACCGACCAATACAGGCGATGGTACCGCCAGGACACAGGAAACCCGGGATGAGACTATTTTAGCTCTAAATTTGAATCCATTTAGGGCATATAAATATCCCACTCATCCCTGCTCAGTTTACACATGAAAAGTAGAACAAAACTCTGTGATTCTAAGATTGCAAACCCTATTAGAAAGTTGAGTTTGCTCCTCCATATGCTTAGTGGTTGTTCTAAGGGAGAGTGTGAGGGAATACTTGTAATAGAGGGGTATAAAAATTCTCTCCTAAACTTATGAAAAGGTGAAAGAGTTGTAAGGGTAGTTAATCTTCGCCCATTGAAAGAAGATCGGTAGTGGAAGCCGGTGGCCTTGAGTAAAGAGGAATCTGGAGTGGACATAGGTCATAACGAGCGAACCACTATAAATCTGATATGCCCTTTTCCTTTGTTGTTTATTTTTATTGCTTACTGATTTTATTGCTCACTCCCCTTTACACTTGCTTCAAGTTAAAGCACGCTTTCAATATCGATTTTCATTAAACGTAAGTTTTTGAATCGTCGAGGTTGTTATGAAAGCACTAATTCACTCGCCTCCTCCATCTTAGTACCAATTTCGGTCCTAATCATTAGTATCAGAGACAAGGTTTTTCTCATTTAGGTTAACACCCAAGAGAAATGACTTTTGTTAGCAATCAAGAGGGTCTTTCTATCACTCGTCCTTCTATGTTCAATGGGACGAACTATACATATTAAAAAACTCGAATGAGAATTTTCTTGCTTTCTATGAATTTCGATTTATAGAATATTATTGAAAGCGGTTTTCAAAAGTCTTTCAAACTAATGAATGAATGGAATGATTTGGAAAAGAAGACTTTTTCTTTAAATGCTTAAGCTATGAATGTTCTATTTTGCGCTTTAGACAAAAATGAGTTTAATCATATTTCGATTTATGAAATCGCACATGATATTTGACACACTCTTGAAATTACACATAAAGGCACATGTAGAGTTAAAGAATCTAAGATAAATCTTTTGATGCATAATTTTGAATTGTTTCGAATGAAGCCAATGAAACTATTGTTGACATATACACCCGTTTTACAGATGTTGTCAATAGTTTGAAAGCTCTTAGCAAATGTTTTTCTAATCTTGAACTTGTAAACAAGATTCTAAGATCCCTTTTAAAAAGTTGGGATTCACAAGTAATGACAATACAAGAAGTAAATGAGTTGAATAATTTTCTGCTTGAAGAACTTATCGGGTCTTTAATGACCTATGAAATGACATGTATGACATGTTGAATCTTGGATTTTGATGATGAAACCAATTGATAGTGTTTATCTGATCTACATTTTGAGTGACGTATGAAGCTTCAATCAGGGAGAAATAATTAAGGCAGGAAGAATCATGTTGGGCCGAAGTGGAACATGTCAGAAGATTGGACTTCGAGCCGAAGGATCGATCAACGTATCGATAGAAGGCCTTAAGCCATGAGATCGAGCATCAGGCCTAGATGAGTGAAAATTGTACCAAGAAAATCAGAGTTGTGGAGGTCAACTTGCCGATTGGGCAATAGGCCGTAAGAGAGGACGATGCGCCGAAAAATCGGACGAGGCCTCGATGAACCAATGATATACCAGACAACATTTGATTTAGCTTTATAATAATTGTCTAGATCGAACTAGGTTTTAGGCATAATTGGGTTGAAATTGGGCCAACTCAATTAGGGACCAATTGGGTTGTGTTGGGCCAAGTGAAAGGCCTAAACAATGACCCAATAAGTGGAACTATCGAAGGCATAGTGTTTGAGACTATGTCAGGCGGTGGTACCGCTCAAACATAGTCTCCCAGGCGGTGGTACCGCTAGACTGGGTGGTGGTACCGCCTAGTGTCAGTGCTAAGGCGGTGGTACCACCCAGCACAAGCAGTGGTACCGTAAGCACCTGGAAAACCCAAGATGAGACCTTTTTTAGCTCTAATTTTGAAGCAATTTAAGGTCTATAAATACCATAGCTATTCCTGCATGGAGTAGCAAGAATTAAGCATAAAATTAAGTTGAAAAAGGGGGAAAGAATACTTGAAAAAAAATTAGGAAACTCTCTTAGGATTTAGGATCATTTCTTCCTAGTATTTAGAAGTTTGTCTAAAGGGAGAAGTAAGGTCTAAGAAAGAGAAGCTTGTAAGAGTTGTCTCCTAAACTCGTGAAAAAAAGAAAAAAATGTAAAAGGGTAGTTGATCTTTGCCCGTTGAAAGAAGATCGGTAGTGGAAGTCGGTGGCCTCAATGGAAGAGGAATCGAGAGTGGATGTAGGTCACGACGGCCGAACCACTATAAAAATCTAGTTTGCATTTAGTTCTTGCTATTTAACTTTATTGCAAACTGAATTCTTACATACACTACACTTTCGTACACTTTCAAAGTTAAACATTTCCGATATCGGTTTTTATCAGAACGAAGATTTTTCGAACCAACGTTATTTTTGTCCGCTGTACTAATTCATCACCCCCCCCTCTTAGTGCTGACTCGATCCTAACAGTTGGTATCAGAGCCACATTTTTCTTATTTAGTTTAACAACTAAGAGAAATGACTTTTTTCGGCTTTCAAGAGGGTCACTCTATCATTCGTCCTCCAATGTTCAATGGGACAGACTACACATATTGGAAAACTCGAATGAGAGTTTTCTTGCTTTCTTTAGATTTCAATTTATGGAATATCATTCAAAACATATTTCAAAAGTCTTCTCTTCCAATGAACAATTGGAATGATTTGGAGAAAAGACTTTCTCTTTGAATGTCAAAGCTATGAATGCTTTGTTTTGCGCCTTAGACAAAAATGAATTTAATTATGTTTCTATTTGCAAAACTATACACGATATTTGGCACACTCTTGAACTCACTAACGAAAGCACTAGTAGAGTTAAAGATTCGAATATTAATCTTTTGATGCATGATTTTGAATTGTTTCATATGAAACCAAGCGAAACTATTGGAGACATATACACCCATTTTACAGATGTCGTCAATAGTTTAAAAGCTCTTGGCAAATGTTTTTCGAATTTTGAACTTGTTAATAAAGTTTTATGATCACTTTCTAAAAATTAAGATTAAAAAATAACGATAATACAAGAATCAAAGAACTTGAACCATTTTCCACTCGAAAAACTTAGTGGGTCTTTAATGATCTATGAAATGAGTTGTATGGCACATGTTGAACATGATGAACTTGAAAACAACCTTCCGAAGAATAGAAAAGATTTGACACTTCGAATAATAGAATATCACTTGAGTAATAACTCAAGTGATGATGATGATGATGACTTTGAACTTCTCACTATAAAATTTAAAAAGTTCATGAAATAATAATTAAAGAATAAAAATAAACTTAAAAAGGATAAAACAACTTGCTATGAATGTAATCGACTGAGACACTTCAAAAGCGAATGTTTTCAACTAAAGAAAAAGTTGGCAAAGAAGAAGGAAGCACTCAAGGGCGAATCGAGCGCATCCGAAGACGAGAAGCAAACCAACAAAGGTGAGGTGGCCTTTCACAATGAGGTATGTAACTCACCCGAAATGTATTTACCTTACCATGAAATTACTTAGTGCTTTCATGCTTTGATGAATTAGTTTTAAAAATATATATTTTATCATGACAATTACATGTCTTATGATAAAGGAATAAAATTGTTAAAATTAAATGTAATGCTTGTACACTAAATAAGATTAATTCTATAAATGCTTAAATGTTTATCTTAATGATTTTTCATGATAAAGCTTGTTTTTTAGTTTTTAAATATTGATGCATATTTTTATTTGGCATAAAAAGGACAAAGGTATGCTTGCATGAGATCAATCACAAAATTTGAAACTAAAAGAACTTAAGCTATTTTTAATCTATCTATGTTGCTTCTATTATTTTTAATCTATCTAGATTTAAATCCATTTATTTTATTTTGAATCTCTTGAAAGTGATTTTGATGATTTTGATTATTTGAATTTGAATGAGTTTTTACCTATATCATGATTTTGATTCCTTAGAATTATAATTTGAAATCTTTTATGAATCAAGATCTCTTATTATGTGTTGTCATATTATTTAAGAGGAGATTTTTTTTATGAATCATGATTTTTGAATTATAACTTGAGATTTTTCTTTAATATATAAATCATGATCTTGACAACTTGAGATTCTCATGAATCAAGATTGTTTAATATGATTTTTTTGGTATCCAAAAGAATCATAATTTGTCTCTTGATATTCACAATTTGTCTTCATAAATTGTATATCTCATCACCAAGTTAATTTTTCTTGATATATTTCATATGATGATTTGAAAAATGATGTAATAGGAAAAGTTTGTAACAATCCCTTCTTTTTGACAATGACAAGGGGGAGCAAAACTTGCTAGCTTGCTCATCTTAAAAGAGAAGCAAGAAGTGATGCTATCTTGCAAATCTCAAGAGAAGCAATGTTTGCTAACTTCCACATTTCAAGAAGATGCAAAAACATGCTATCTTATACATTTCAAAATTTGCTAGCTCAAGATGCAAAATTTGAAAACTTGTATATCGCAAAAGGAAGAAAAACTTGCTAATTTGCACATCTAGCAAAATTTACAAACTTACAAAACTCAAAATTGTTGTTAGCTTGCATGTTGTAAAATGATGTAAAATTTTGCTAGCTTACGCTTTGCAAAGGAAGCAAAAATTGCTAGCTCAAACATTGCAAAGAAAGAAAAAATTGCTAGCTTGCACTTCTCAAAAGAGAAGAAAAAACTCACTAGCTTGCATGTTCTAAAGTGATGGGAAATTTGTAAAATTGCTAAGCTTATACCTCTAAAACATTCCTAGTTGCACTTCTCATTTTTGTTGATGACAAAGGAGGAGATAGGATGATGTACCATGCATAAGATGATGTACTTGGATATTTTGATTATACATGATTTTATGTTGCATGCAATGATATGATTAGTTGGTTCTTTCAATATTCATGATTCATGCAATGGTGAAATACTTATAATTCTATGAATTATAAAGTTCTATCAATATGACATAGTGATAGGGGGAGTTAAGGTTAACTCCGTCATCAATTGGTTATCATCATAAAAAGGAGGAGATTATTGAATCTCGGATTTTGATGATAAAACCAATTGGTAGTGTTTATCTGATATGTATTTTGAGTGACGTAGGAAGCTTCGATCAAGATGAGACAATTAAGGCAGGAAGAATCATGTTGGGCCGAAGTGGAATATGTCAGAAGATTGGATGTTGAGCCAGAGGATCGATCGACGTATCGATAGAAGGCCTCGGGCCATGGAATTGGGCATCGGGCCAAGAAGAGCGAAAATTGCGCTAAGGAAATCGGAGTTGTCGAGGTCAACTGGCCGATTACGTAATAGGCCGCAAGAGAGGACGATGCGTCAAAGAATCAGATGAGGCATCAATGATCCAATGACATGCCGGACAACATTTGATTTAGCTTTATAATAATTGTCTAGATTGAAGTAGGTTTTAGGCGTAATTGGGTTGAAATTGGGCCCAAGTTTGGGCTGTGTTGGGCCAAGTGAAAGGCCCAAACAATGACTCAATAGGTGGAACCGTTAGTGGCACAATCTCTAAGATTATGTCAAGTGGTGGTACCACCAGTCTAAGCGGTGGTACCGCCTAGTCTCAATCTTCGAGACTGTTAGGCGGTGGTACCGTCCAAACAGTCTCCATGGTGGTGGTACCATTAGACTGGGCAATGGTATTGCCCAGTGTTAGTGCTACATGCAGTGGTATCACCCAACATAGGCAGTGGTATCACCCAGCACAGGCGATGGTACTGTCAGGACCTAAAAAACCCAGGATGAGATCTTTTTTGGCTCCAATTTTGAAGTCATTTGGAGTCTATAAATACCCCAGCTATTCTTGTATGGAGTAGCAAGAATTGAGCATGAAATTAAGTTAAAAAAGGGGGAAAGAATTCATGAAAAAAAATGGGAAACTCTCTTAGGATTTATGATCACTTCTTCCTAGTATTTAGAAGTTCATCTAAAGGAAGAAGTAAGGTCTAAAAAAGAGAGGCTTGTAAGGGTTGTCTCTTAAATCTGTGAAAAGGAGACAGAGTGTAAAAGGGTAGTTTATCTTCACCCGTTAAAAGAAAATTGGTAGTAGAAGCCGAAGGCCTTGACGGAAGAGGAATCAGGAGTGGATGTAGGTCACGATGACTGAACCACTATAAAAATTTGGTTTGTATTTGCTTCTTACTATTTACCTTTATTGCGAATTGAATTCTTACTTACACTACGCTTCCGTATGCTTTCAAAGTTACGTATTTTCGATATCGATCTTTATCGAAATGAAGATTTTTCGAACCAACGACATTTTTATCCACTGTACTAATTCACTCCTCCTCTTAGTGCTGACTCGATCCTAACATGACACATGATGAACTTGAAAATAACTTTCTAAAGAACAAGAAGAATTTAGTATTTAGAATAAAAAAAGATCACTCGAGCGAGAGCTCAAGAGCACTAAGAGGGGAGGGGGGGGGGTGAATTAGTGCAGCGGAAAACTTTCGATGATTAAAACTGCGTTTGTACGATAAGAGCGATTTCGGTAGAAAAGCCGATTCGTAAATCACTTTAACTTGTGATCAAGCAAGATGCAGTTAAAGCAAGTCTATGAAGGCAGTTTGCAGTTATGATGGAAATTAGAATGTAAGCGTAAATTGAAATATGATGTTAGTATGATAAAACTGATTTATGTCTAAGCGCCGATTCGAAATATACTGAACTTTAAAACACGATCGTAAATGCGTAGTAGGCAGTAAGCTATTGAGGAGGTTTGCAGTAAAGATAATATGCTCAAAGTAAATGCAAACCGAGATTTAGAGTGGTTCGGTCAATCTTGACCTACATCCACTTTTGGCTTCCTCCACCGACGAGGTCACCGACGTCCACTAGAGGCCTTCCTTCAATAGGCGAAGGCCAACCACTTTTTTATAGTTTCACTCCTTTTGACGGGCTTAGGAGACAACTCTTACAGAATTTTCTTTCCTCTCTTGACATATCAAAACTTGGAAGAAAAGAGAAAGGAGAACTTTTAACTCATACAACACTTTTGAGCTCTAAAAATCACAGAGTAAGATCAGGATTTCGGTGGTTTTTGGTTTCTCTGTCATTGCTGAAAGGGTTGGGTATTTATAGGCCCCAACTCAGTTTGAATTCCGAGCTCAAAACTGTCAATTTCCGGAATTCCGGGGTCTGGCGGTTGCACCACCTGACTAGAGCAGTTGCACCGCTTGGCAGAGCTCGAAGACTGAGCCTCTGGGCGATTGCACCTCCTGCCAGAGCTCAGAGACCGAGCTAGAGCTCGGAGACCGAACTCAGGCGGTTGCACCTCTATTAGAGGCAGTTGCATCGCCCAGCCAGAGCTCGGAGACTAAGCCCTGGGCAGTGCCACCGCTGACCCAAGCGATGCCACCTCTAGCCAAGAAATCTGGGTCCGAATGGGCTGATCCATTTGGCCCAATTTGGGTCTGTCAAGGGCCCAATTGCCCCAAGATTAAGTTAATGGGATCACCTCCCATTTCTAACTTAATCATCGTGCGAACTACGAATTTCTTAAGACATTCACTACAACTTGCTCTGGTGCGTCAATCGCTTCTTCCGGTGAGCTTTCGGCGAACTTTCGTCGATCATCCGATGAACCCTCGGTGATGCTCCTGCGGACTTCTGGCAAACTCCTAGACTTGCGACGATCCACTTAGCGAGTTCCGACGAGCTTCTTTGGCAAGCTCCTGGACTTCTCGGATTTGTTCCCGCAGAACTTCCGACGATCGTCCGAACTTCCGTCGAATTCTCAAACCCCCAACGTGATCATAGTCTTGACTCCGGCGCAACTCTTGCTACATGTCTTACTTTCATCGTAGTTAATCCTGCACACTTAAAACAAAACTTTGATCGAGACAATTAATCCTCAGTAATTAACTAAGTTGTCCAGCATGTCATTGGTCCCTTGACGCTTCGTCCGATTCTTCGGCGCATCGTCCTCTCCTGCGGCCTATTGCCCAATCGGCTAGTTGACTCTGCAACTCCGATATCCTTGGTGCAATACCCGCTCTTCTTGGCTTGATGCCCAAGAACACGGCCCGAAGCCTTCTGTCGTTACGTCGACCGATCCATCGGCCCGACGTCCAATCTTCTGACATGTTCCTCCGGCACAACATGATTTTTCCTGCTTTAATTATCTCATCCTGATCGAAGCATCCTACGTCACTCAAAACGCAGATTAAAACATAAACACAATTATCAATTGGTTTCATCATCAAAATACGAGATTCAACAATCTCCCCCTTTTTTATAATGACAACCAATTGATGACGGAGTTAAACTTAACTCCCGGAGTTTAAACAAACTCCCCCTATCAATATGCCATATTAATAGAACCTTGAATTCAACCTGAATTCAAGTCATTGCAATATTCATCATGAATACTTGCAACACGTCATCATGAATTTATGTATAAACTTATGCATAACATCATACTTCTCCCCCTTTGTCGTCAACAAAAGGGAGAAGTACCACAATCAAGTGCATGAAAAACATAGTATCATCATGCAATTTTGCTATTATCATAGATATGCAAGGTAGTAAGATAGCAAGTTCCACAACATCAAGCTAGCAAATTTTATAATATTTTAGAGCATGCAAGCTAGCAGTTTTGAGATGTTCAAGAAAGCAACTCTTGCTTCTTGAAATATACAAATTTGTCAAGTTTTGCTAGATATGCAAGTTAGCATTTTTGCCTTTTGAGATAGGCAAGATAGCACATTTGCTTCTTTTGAGATAGCAACTTTTTGCTTCTCTTTAGACTACAAGCTAGCAATTTTTACGATATGCAAGTTTCACAATATACAAGCTAGCAAAAATTTCGAAAGCAAATGCAAAATAACTTTCTTGTGTAAGCTTATGATTCTTGCTTCCTATTGTAATGTGCAAGTTGCAAGTTTTGCTTCTTGAGATAGGCAAGATAGCACTTTTGTAATTTTTGTTTCTTAAGATAGGCAAGCTTGTGATGTTCAAGATAACAAGCTCTTTCTTCTCCTTTGAGAAGTGCCATTTTTGCTTTCTTTGCAAAGTGCAAGCAAGCAAAATGCCAAACTAGCAAGAGATAATGTTTTACATGAGGCAAGCAAACAATTTGGCAAATGTTACATTTGCATCTTCTCTTTTGAGAAGTGCAATTTTTGCTTTCATCTTGAATTGTGCAAGCTAGCTAGTTTGCCTCTTTTCATGATGTCCACGCTACAAATTCTTGCTCCCCCTTTGTCATTGTCAAAAACAAGGGAACACCCTTATATCAATTTTCATATTATGACAAAAGTAAGTATCAATCTTATTTGTGCATCATTATATATTCAAATTAAAACATACACAATTTCAAAAACCTTATTTTTCATGCATGATACCGAAAAATAAATCAATCATCATTAATGGGCATATCATACATGATACTCAAATATTAAAATTTTTAAGCATTTATCAATATGTTGATCATGATACCAAACATTCATCATTTAAACCATTCATGATACACATCATATGCAATACATCATGTATATCATTATTATAAGTATTGCATACATCATTTTAACTTCATAAATATTTCATCATTGTATGCATCATACCAAAACATTTCAAGCCATGCAAGCCATAAATACAAAGAAATCATGTCATGAAGGATAAAATCATTTGAATACCAAAAGACATGATTCATATAGTAAATATCTTCTTTAAATAAAATATCAAGAAAAATCATAGGAGTACAAAGAAGAGATCTTGTTTTAAAAGAAGATCAAGTAATAACTCCAAGAACTCACAAGGAAAAATCATGATTCATTTTGAGAATCTCCTCTCAAGAGAATATCAAGTAAAATCATAGAAGATCGATTAATGAGAAATTTTTATTTATAATAAAATCTCATGTATCAAATGTCGAGAAATCAGAATGATAATTTATGTAAAAAATATCACAAGTTATATTCAAGAGAAAAATCATCATTCATTTTTAACTCATTCAATTTGTCACATCAATATTTCTTAGATATGCATGATACCAAAACATGGTTTCAAATCTTCAACATATAACATGCATAAATTCAAAAATTGAAAGAAGGGAAGAATTCAAAGGTACAAAGATTTCAGCCATCTCATAAACAAATATAAGACCAAGTCATGAATCCAAAATTCCATGAATCAAAATGATCATCAAAGATAATCTCATGTTATTCCAAGAAATCAATATCATGATTTTGATAAAACTCATTTCAAATTTAAATAATAAAAATCACTTTTATGGTTCACAAAATTCATAACATAGGTAGATTCATGATTTCATAATATATTTTTCCCCTTTTTAAGTATTTGATTTCATGTTAGCATGCTTTTTCATTTATGTTAAATAAAAACATGCATCAGCGTTTAGGATTGAAAAATGAATTTCGTCATAAAAGCATCAAGATCAATAGATTCTAAAAAATTAATTGTTATGGTCAAGAAAATCCGAAAATGAAATTTAACACTTTCATTCATTCGGACATGGTTTTGCCATATGTTTTTCAAATACACTCATGAAAATAACACATGCTTATCATCATGTATAACTTAAAATCTCATGCATAAAATTGTCAATCATTGTATAAAAAACATTTAATATTTTCATTACATCATTATGCATTACTTCAAATCAAACATGATTTCATTTAACAATGTTAATCAAACATGATACACATTATTACTTCTTAACCATGATTTCATATTTTCAATCAAAATCATTTTGTTTGTTTATCATAAAATATGCAATATTATCATTTTCATAATTTCTAACATGATCATAATTTTTGTATTTTTATTTTTAAACATGTAATTTTCAAGAAAATTAATTCTAAACTAAAAAAGAAAATACATCATGAAAGCATCAAGTAATTTCAAAATAAATCAGGGGGATTTCGATTACCTTTTCATTGAAAGCGATTAAGGCGTAGTTTGCCACCTCGCCTTTCTTGATTTTCGCTTCATCTTCGGAGGAGCTCGATTCATCCCACTTTGTGTTCTTCTTCTTTGGCCTCTTCCTCCGTTCAAGTTCATTGTTTATTTTAGATTTTTGTTTAATAAACTTATTAAGATTTAGTGTTCGAAGTTTAAGTTCATCATTGTCCTCATCACTTGAGTCATCGCTCAAGTAGTATTCATTTGTCCGGGATTCCAAATCCTTCATGTTCTTTGGAAGGTTGTTTTGTTCATCATGTTCATCATATGCATTGTGCACCATTTCATATGTCATCAACGAACCAATTAGTTCTTCAAGTGGTAAGTTGTTTAGGTTTTCAGTTTTTTGTATTGTAGTTACTTTTGAATCCCACTTCTTAGAAACAGAATGCAAAATCTTGTTTACAAGTTCAAAATCCGAAAAATATTTTCCAAGAGCTCTTAAACTATTGACGACATCCGTAAAAATGGGTGTACATGTTACCAATGGTTTCACTTGGCTTCATTTGAAAAAGCTCGACATCATGCATCAAAAAGTTGATTTTCGAATCTTTAACTCTAGAAGTGCCTTCGTGTGTGATTTCAAGAGTGTGCCATATGACAAAAGCCGTTTTACACAAAGAAACTCGATTGAACTCATTTTTGTCCAAAGTGTAAAATAAGGCATTCATAGCCTTTGCATTTAAAGAAAAATACTTCTTCTCCAAATCCTATTAGGATCAAGAGCACTAAGAGGGGGGGGTGGGTGAATTAGTGTAGTGAAAAACTTTCGACTTTAAAAACTGCGTTCGTACGATAAGAGCAATTTCGATAGAAAAGCCGATTTGTAAATTACTTTAACTTGAGATCAGGTAAGAAGCAGTTGAAACAAATCTATAAAGGTAGTTTGCAGTTATGATGGAACTCAGAATGTAAGCGCAAACTGAAATACGATGTTCGTACGGTAAAAGCGATTTTAGTAGAAAAGCCGATTCGTAAATCACTTTAACTTATGATTAGGCAAGAAGCAGTTAAAACGAATCTATAAAGGCAGTTTGCAGTTGTGATGAAAATCAGAATGTAAGCGCATACTGAAATACGAAGTTCGTACGAGAAAAGCGATTTACGTCTAAAAACTGATTCGGAAAATACTGAGCTTGGAAACGTAATCGTAAAAGCGCAGAAGGTAGTAAGATATGAAGGAGGTTTGAAGTAAGGATAATAAGGTTAAAGTAAATGCAAACCAGAGAGCAGCGCGATTTTAGAGTGGTTCGGTCAATCTTGACCTACATCCACTTCTGGCTTCCTCTACCGATGAGGTCACCGACGTCCACTAGAGGCCTTCCTTCAATAGGCGAAGGCCAACCACCCTTTTACAGATTCACTCCTTTTGATGGGCTTAGGATACAACCCTTAGAAACTTTTCTCTCCTCTCTTGAAAGATCTGAACTTGGAAGAAAAGAGGGAGAAGAACCTTTAGCTTATACAACACTTTTGAGCTATAAAAATCATAGAGTGAGATCAGGATTTTGGTGATTTTTTGTTGCTCTTTCATTGCTGAAAGAGTGGGGTATTTATAGGCCCCAAACCAGTTTGAATTTGGAGCTCAAAACTGTCATTTCCTAGAATTCCGGGGTCTGGCGTTTGCACCGCCAGACAGAGCTCGAAGACTTAGCCTCTGGGCGGTGCCACCGCTTGTCAGGGGCGGTTGCACCGCCTGGCAGAGCTCGAAGACTGAGCTCAAGCGGTGCCACTGCCTGACTGGGGTGGTTACACCGCCCAGCTAGAGCTTGGAGACCGAGCTCAGGCGGTTGCACCGCCCAGCCAGAACTCGGAGACTGAGCCTTGGGCGGTGCCACCTCTGGTAGAGAGATCTGGGTCCTAATGGGTTGATCCATTCAGCCCAATTTGGTTCTTTCAAAGGCCCATTTGCCCCTGGATTAAGTTAATGGGATCACCTCCCATTTCTAACTTAATCATCGTGTTAACTACGATAATTCTTAAGACTTTTACTACAGCTTGCTCCGGTGCGTCGATCGCTTCTTCCGGCGAGCTTCCGGTGAACTTCTAGCGAACATCCGACGGACCTCCGGCGATGCTCCTGTGGACTTTCGGCAAACTCCTGGACTTGCGACGATCCACTTGGCGAGTTACGACGAGCTTCTTTTGGCAAGCTCCTGGACTTCTCGGATTTGTTCCCACAGAACCTCCGATGACCGTCCGGACTTCCGTCAAGCTCTCGAACTCCTAACGTGATCATAGTCTTGACTCCGGTGCAACTCCTACTGCATGTCTTACTTTCATCGTAGTTAATCCTGCACACTTATCTCAACATATGGATTAGATAACAAATGACAATTGACGTTATCATCAAAATTCGAGATTCAACAATCTCCCCCTTTTTTATGATGACAATCAATTGATATCGGAGTTAACCTTAACTCCTCCTATCTATGTGCCATAATTGAGATAAGTCATTCTTGAATTCAAAGCTTTTGAATTCAAGAGACATATTGATAAGTTAAAATCATTTAACCTTATCAATACTCCCATCATGATTCCTATCATGATGTATCTCTCTGTATGATGTCAAGACTCGACATCTATTTTCAAATTTCAAATGTGAATTATAGTAATGATAGCAATTCATCATATGGTAAGATATCAATATGTAAAATTATAATGCAAGTTTTTGATATCTTAACATAATGCAAATATGGCAATCATAGCAAACATGGCATAGTATCAATAATCATATGTCTGCTTCTTTCAATATAATATGATATTTATAGCATCAATTCATATACTTCTCCCCCTTTGTCATCAACAAAAAGGAGAACAATATAAGTAACTTTTGAATATACGTGTGATGCCATAAGTAGGTTCATGTCATTTATAGGATACAAACATCTCAAGAAGACCATGACATGAAGATTATTTACATAGAGTGAAAACTTCTTCCTTTTTATTGGTTATTATCTTTTTTGCATGAAGGAGGAAAGTCATTTGTGTAGTTCAAATCGATAGCATGCTTTACAAGGATCAAGATATTTATGTGAGTAAAGTCCTTGCAAAAAAAATATCTTTCTTTTATAAGAAGGAATCATCAAATTTATTTCTCAAAGACAATATTTTTCACTTGATAAGTCTAAAAGCTATGCATTTGCTAAATGATTCTTTTTGTCAAGAATTAATGATCTGAATCAAAATCCGAAAGAGAATAATGAAATCATGAAATCCGATTGGAACTGAAAATTTAATTTAACACTTTCATACAGGACTATGAAGACATGCTCATCGTTTATGAAAATTTTTGTATTAATTTCCAACATGTTATTTTTGGCATGTAATGGCGATTAAGTGATTTGATCATTTAATCAATAAAGTCCAAATAATAATTTTAACAAGTTTATGCATTCAGACACATCAACATGGCAATACATCAACATTATGTCACATGACACATCAATTTCAAGGCTATATTACTTTCACATTCATCATGAAAACCAAGACACAAGGTTTTCAAAGTTGGTATTATAGAAACATTTAATATCAACATGAAATCCGACAATGAGTAATGAGATTGAGCAACGTAACCCTACATATTCTTGCATCAAGTAACCATAAAGCATTGTGATCAAGGTGAGTAATATAAAGAGTTTACAACAACGTAGCTGTTACAACAAAAGGTTATTGTGTCCACATATACAAGCTTTATTCAGGAGATGGAAAATTAAAGTGCCTAAATAAAGACTCAAATTGTCGATGAATCAGCTGTAGTTCAGAAAGGATTTGATCTTACCGGTGTTCAAGCCAATCTTGTCTTTGTTCAAATCGGTCCATCCGAATCCCAATGTCTTCAATGGATGATGCATGAGCTTGCTCAAATGGATGTGTTTCCTCAAAAGGACAGATCGGAGGAGATTGAGTGCCCCTAAAGACTGGTGTTTCGAGCTCTGGTTCAGGTTGAGGGTGATCGGTTCTTCTAGGCATTTAAACCCAATTACCATTTCTATAAACACATCTTAATCGATGAAGTAGATTTTTGTTTATTATGCTAAACCTATCTACTTTCATCACTTCTTCGTCAGGTGGGATTTGGATATCGTAGGCTTTAAGGATTCTAGTGATTATACCTCCATATGGAAGCATCATGTCTCTCTTGGATAGTTCTATCATGTTTTGTTGGATGAGGTATCCAAAACAGATGTTATGTCCTTTCATGATCCAATACATGGTTCCTAACTCCATTTGACTTGCTTCATCATGATGATATTGTTTAGGGAGGATGAGGCTAGTTAGGATATGATGAAGTACTTTAGTGTTTAGTGGTAGTAGGTGTTCACAACTTTTAGGAACTATCACTAAGTTGGGATTACCGAAAATTGTTCCTAAGGCTTCAACATATGTTGTCCTAATTGTTTCATTGTCCCATGATCCTTTAAAATAAAGTCCTCTATTTTTTACGGGAATGCCTATCATGTCACAAATGAATTTATCCATAATGGAGATGTGTTATCCTAAGAGATAGGTGGACATTCTTTCTTCTTCATCTACTTGTAGATTGTTGTAAAATAGTCTAAAGTCTTAGATAGATGGGTTCACTAATTTGTAAAATAGGGAGTAGATCTAGGTTGGCAAACTATTGGATTGTCTTTAAGTCTCTTAGTTTATCTAAATCTACATATTTTCCCTTATTGAAACTTCTAAATTCAAAGGAGAAGAATTTTTCAGCATGATACTTTGAATCAAAGAGGGTAAGATCAAAATCTTCCACTAATCTCCTCTTTCCTTTGTC
Organism: Musa schizocarpa; assembly: GCA_900464855.2. Lineage (NCBI taxonomy): Eukaryota > Viridiplantae > Streptophyta > Magnoliopsida > Zingiberales > Musaceae > Musa > Musa schizocarpa. The sequence goes on along the minus strand of LS990922.1, from coordinate 36,012,800 downwards.
GCTTGAGGATCTTCTAGAGCCCATAACTACTGTTATTTGAGAGAATAGTAATGAGCAAGAGTAAATGAATCAAAAACAGAATTTAGAGGGCTCTTAGAGAATACCATAAGTGAGATCTTCAAGAGAAGGAGAAATTGTTGATCTTTTGCTTCGAAATGAGGAGGATTTGGGATGCTAAGATGGGAGAAACGGAGGTGGAGAGGCTTTGGAAAAGAAAAGAGGGGAAGGGAGTAAGTTGGGGTCGGTTCCACCGTCGGCCCTAGCTCAGTTTAATAGGGGGCAAGATTGCGGATGGTTGCACCACTGGCTGGGGCGGTGCAACCGCTTGCAACCCGTGACAACCGACGGTGCTACCGCCAGCTGGAGCGGTGCCATCGCCTGCAAACAGTGAGCACTCGTTTTGACTGCTATGTAGTCTGTTTTGAATGTTTCTTACTTGAGAAGAGATTTTATTTATGGAGCAGTCAACTTTACTTACGTAACTACGTAAGAATTTTCATTTTAAGATCAAGATAGATCTAGTGACGCGCATATTCTTCTTCAAACGTCGTATTCATGTTTGTGATAGTTTGTCCACATTGGTATGCTTTGCAAGTTCATGACAAACTTTACTTACATGACGTAAGTTCATGATATAGTTGAATTTAAAAGTAACGAACTAATCAGTTTGATGGGATCGGAAATCCAGAGGATATGTGAAGGTAGAAATATGGGTTTCCAATTCTAAGGGATCAAATAGGTTTGTATTGCTCTTGTAATTTTAGTTTTCTAATTTTAGGCTTAGGGAGCATCGCGTATTCTTTTTGGATCTCGGGTTATGAATATCGAGAATCCAAAGAGCAGGATATTATTTCTTGCTCCCAACTTGGGATGGTTTACGTTTCTACAAGATAGGATAATTTCTAGGTACCCATTTACTTTTGGGTGCCTCAAAAGTTGATCTATATTGTTTGTCATGTTGCATAGAGTTTATCAAGGTTCTTTTAGGAACCCAAATTAATTTGTTCGGACTAATTTTCTTGAATAGACAATAATACGTTTTGTGTCCATGCTTGCAACAAAAGTTGCATTTGCTTTGGTGTCGAACATGTAGGATGGGGCCTTTTATGAAGGTGGTTGGATTTTGGTGAGAATTTCTCACAAATCCGATTCCACTTCTTTTAGGAACGTGACCCTTGTTTGTAAGGATCATGTTCAAAGACTTGCTACCAACCTCAAATTTCTTCAAGGTGTCCATGAGTAGCAAGTTTTGCTTTTAGATAGTTTCTAGATCATGACATTTTATACAAGAGCCTAAACTATCATGATATTCAGTTTTTAACTTATCGAAATCACAATTAAGACTATCATGCTCCTTTTTTAGCAATTTGTATTTTCTACTAATAATCTTGCATTCATCAAATAAATCATGGAAGGCATTTAATAACTCATCAAATGATAAATCTGCATCAATTAAATTTGTTACCTCCTCTTTGATGGCCATTAAGGCGTAATGAGCAACTTGCTCGGTGTTGGACTCTTCTTCTTCGGACGCGCTCGAATCATCCTATGTTGCTTTGAGCGCCTTCTTTTTTGATGTTCACTTCTTGACTTGGGGATAATCACTCTTGTAGTGTCCCAACTTTTTGCACTCATAGCAAATAACTTGGTCCCTTTTGGGTTCAAGTTTATTTTTTGTGTCATTTTTAAACTTGTTTCTCTTAATGAATTTTTTGAATTTCCTTGTTAGAAGTGCCAAGTCATCGTCACAGTCCTTATCACTTGAGTTTTCTCTCAAGTGGTCATCTAAAGTTCTAAGTGTCATATCCTTCTTGTTCTTTGGAAGGATGTCTTCTTGCTCTTCATGAGCCTTGCATGTCATTTCATAGGTCATTAATGACCCGATTAGTTCTTCAAGAGGGAAGTTGCTTAAATCTTTAGCCTCTTGAATAGCAGTGACTTTAGGGTCCCAACTCTTAGGAAGGGATCTTAGAATCTTATTTACGAGCTCAAAATCTGAAAAACTTTTGCCGAGTCCTTTTAGACCATTAACAACATCCGTGAAACGGGTGTATATGTCGCCAATAGTCTCGCTCGGTTTCATTTGGAAAAGTTCGAAAGAGTGTATCAAAAGATTGATTTTTGACCCTTTTACTCTACTTGTGCCTTCATGAGTCACTTCGAGTGTATGCCAAATATCAAACGCGGTTTCACAAATCGAAACACGATTAAACTCATTTTTATCAAGCGCACAAAATAAGGCATTCATAGCCTTTGCATTAAGAGCGAAAGTCTTCTTCTCCAATTCATTCCAATCGATCATTGGATGAGAAGATTTCGAAAAACCATTTTCGACAAGATTCCAAAGTTCAAAATCCATTGAAATAGGGAAGATCCTCATTCGGGTCTTCCAATAAGTGTAGTTCGTCCCATTGAACATGAGTGGATGTGTAATAGAATGACCCTCTTGGTTTCCGACGTATGCCATCTCTCTTGGGTTTTAATCCGTTTGAGAATGAACCCCGCTTTGATACCAATTGTTAGGATCAAGAGCACTAAGAGGGGGGTGAATTAGTGCAGCAGAAAACTTTCGATATTTAAAACTGCGTTCGTACGACAAGAGCAATTTCGGTAGAAAAGCTGATTCGTAAATTACTTTAACTTGAGATCAGGTAAGAAGCAGTTAAAACAAATCTATAAAGGCAGTTTGCAGTTATGATGGAAATCAGAATGTGGCATAAAACTGAAATACGATGTTAAATGCGGTAAAAGTGATTTCAGTAGAAAAAAAGTTTTAAGTAAATCACTTTAACTTGTGATTAGGCAAGAAGCAGTTAAAACGAATCTATGAAGGCAGTTTGTAGTTGTGATGGAAATCAAAATGTAAGCGCAAACTGAAATATGATGTTCGTACGAGAAAAGCGATTTACGTCTAAACACCGATTCGGAAAATACTGAGCTTAGAAACGCAATCATAAAAGCGCAGAAGGCAGTAAGCTATGAAGGAGGTTTGCAGTAAGGATAATAAGCTCAAAGTAAATGCAAACCAGAGAGCAGTGCGATTTTAGAGCAGTTCGGTCAATCTTGACCTACATCCACTTCTGGCTTCCTCCACCGATGAGGTCACCGACGTCCACTAGAGGCCTTCATTCAATAGGCGAAGGCCAACCACCCTTTTACAGATTCACTCCTTTTGACGGGCTTAGGAGACAACCCTTACAAACTTTTCTCTCCTCTCTTGAAAGATTTGAACTTGGAAGAAAAGAGGGAGAAGAACCTTTAGCTTATACAACACTTTTGAGCTATAAAAATCACAGAGTAAGATCATAATTTTGGTGGTTTTTCGTTGCTCTTTCATTACTGAAAGAGTGAGGTATTTATAGGCCCTAAACCAGTTTGAATTTGGAGCTCAAAACTGTCATTTCTCGAAATTCCGGGGTCTGGCGGTTGCACCGCCTGACTGGGGTGGTTGCACCGCCTGACAGAGCTCGAAGACTTAGCCTCTGGGCGGTGCCACCGCTTGTCAGGGGCGGTTGCACCGCCAGGCAGAGTTCGGAGACTGAGCTCAGGCGGTGCCACCGCCTGACTGGGGCGGTTGCACCGCCCAGCAAGAGCTCGGAGACCGAGCTTAGGCGGTTGCACCGTTGTCAAAGGCGGTTGCACCGCCCAGCCAGAACTCGGAGACTGAGCCCTAGGCGGTGCCACCGTCGACCCAGGCGGTGCCACCTCTGGGCGAGAGATCTGGTTCCGAATTGGTTGATCCATTCGACCCAATTTGGTTCTCTCAAGGGCCCAATTGGCCCTGGATTAAGTTAATGGGATCACCTCCCATTTCTAACTTAATCATCGTGCTAACTATGACAATTCTTAAGACTTTTACTACAGCTTGCTCCGGTGCATCAATCGCTTCTTCCGGCGAGCTTCCAGCGAACTTCCGGCGAACATCCGATGTACCTCCGGCGATGCTCCTGCGGACTTCCGGCAAACTCCTGGACTTGCGATGATCCACTTGGCGAGTTCCGACGAGCTTCTTTTGGCAAGCTCCTGGACTTCTCGGATTTGTTCCCGCAGAACCTCCAACGACCGTTCGGACTTCCGTCAAGCTCTCGAACTCCTAACGTGATCATAGCCTCGACTCCGGTGCAACTCCTGCTGCATTTCTTACTTTCATCATAGTTAATCCTGCACACTTATCTCAACATACGGATTAGATAACAAATGACAATTGACGTTATTATCAAAATCCGAGATTCAACAAATCCGACCATTCGTTCATCAGTTTAGAGGGAAGTTGAAAACCGTTTTCAACAATATTCCATAAATTCAAATTCATAGAAATTAAGAAAACTCTCATTCGAGTTTTCCAATAAGTGTAGTCTAATCCATTAAACAACGGTGGACGAACAATCGAAAAACCCTCTTTAAAGCCATGAAGAGCCATTTCTCTCGGGTGTAAATCCGAAATGAGAAATACCGGGCTCTGATACCAATTGTTAGGATCAAGAGCACTAAGAGGAGGAGGGGGTTGGTGAATTAGTGCAGCGGAAAACTTTCGACGATTAAAACTGCGTTTGTACGATAAGAACGATTTCGGTAGAAAAGCCGATTCATATATCACTTTAACTTGTGATCAAGCAAGATGCAGTTAAAGCAAGTCTATGAAGGCAGTTTGCAGTTATGATGGAAATTAGAATGTAAGCATAAACTGAAATATGATGTTTGTACGATAAAACTGATTTACGTTTAATCGCCAATTCAGAAAATACTGAACTTTGAAACACGATCGTAAATGCGTAGAAGGCAGTAAGCTATTGAGGAGGTTTGCAGTAAAGATAATATACTCAAAGTAAATACAAACTGAGATTTAGAGTGGTTCGATCAATCTTGACCTGCATCCACTTTTGGCTTCCTCCACCGACGAGGTCACCGACGTCCACTAGAGGCCTTCCTTCAATAGGCGAAGGCCAACTACATTTTTACAGTTTCACTCCTTTTTACGGGCTTAGGAGACAACCCTTATAGAATTTTCTTTCCTCTCTTGACAGCTCAAAACTTGGAAGAAAAGAGGAAGGAGAACTTTTTACTCATACAACACTTTTGAGCTCTAAAAATCACAGAGTAAGATCAGGATTTCGGTGGTTTTTAGTTTCTCTATCATTGTTGAAAGGGTGGGGTATTTATAGGCCCCAACCCAGTTTGAATTCCGAGCTCAAAACAGTTAATTCTCGAATTCCGGGGTCTGGCGGTTGCACTGCCTAACTGGAGTAGTTGCACTGCTTGGCAGAGCTCGAAGACTGAGCCTCTTGGCGATGCCACCTCCTGTCAGGGGCGGTTGCACCTCCTGCCAGAGCTCGGAGACTGAGCTCAGGCGGTGCCACCGCCTGACTGGGGCGGTTGCACCACCCAGCCAAAGCTCGGAGACCGAGCTCAAGCAGTTGCACCGCCTAGCTAGAGCTCGGAGACTGAGCCCTAGGCGGTGCCACCTCTAGCCAAGAAATCTAGGTCCGAATGGGCTGATCCATTCGACCCAATTTGGGTCTGTCAAGGGCCAATTGCCCCAAGATTAAGTTAATGGGATCACCTCCCATTTCTAACTTAATCATCGTGCTAACTACAAATTTCTTAAGACATTTACTACAACTTGCTCCGGTGCGTCAATCGCTTCTTCCGGTGAGCTTCTGGCAAACTTCCGTCGATCATCCAATGAACCCTCGGTGATGCTCTTGCAGGCTTCCGGCAAACTCCTGGACTTGCAATGATCCACTTGGCAAGTTCCGACGAGCTTCTTTGGCAAGCTCCTGGACTTCTCGGATTTGTTCCCGCAGAACCTCCGACGATCGTCCGAACTTCCGTCGAATTCTCGAACCCCCAACGTGATTATAGTCTTGACTCCGGCGTAACTCCTACTGCATGTCTTACTTTCATCATAGTTAATCCTGCACACTTAAAACAAAACTTCGATCGAGACAATTAATCCTAAGCAATTAACTAAGTTGTCCGGCATGTCATTGGTCCCTTGACGCTTCGTTCGATTTTTCGACGCATCGTCCTCTCCTGCGGCCTATTGCCCAATCGGCCAATTGACTCTGCATCTCCGATATCCTTGGGGCAATACCCGCTCTTCTTGGCCCAATGCCCAAGTCCACGGCCCGAAGCCTTCTGTTGATATGTCGACTGATCCATTGGCTCGATGTCCAATCTTCTGACATGTTCCTCCGGCACAACATGATTTTTCCTGCTTTAATTGTCTCATCCTGATCGAAGCATCCTACGTCACTCAAAACACAGATTAAAACATAAACACAATTATCAATTGGTTTCATTATCAAAATACGAGATTCAACATTTCATGATTTGTTTGATGATTTTAAATTAGTTGGTGGGAAATATAAAATGGTAAAAAAAGATCATGCTTCTCTCTCTAGTAATTTAAAAAAATTAAAAAATAAGCATGATAATGGCATGCTAAACTCTTGCACTAAATGTGAAGAATTAGATTTATGCAAAAAGAAAATTTTTTTATTATAACAAATATTAGATAAATTTAAAATTGGTAGAAAATCTTTAAACATGATTCTTGTCAATAAGTCATGTTCGTAGAAAAGAAGGAATCAATTTTGTGAGTAGCAAAACTCAATAAAAATTAACTTTATTTGTTGAAGGACCCACATTGCATATTACCTTTAAGATTAAATGTAATTTTTATGGTAGACATGATCATTTTGCATATAAATGTCCATTCAAAATGTATGATCCACACAAATTAGTTTGGGTTCCTAAAAGAACCATAAATGACCTTATACCAAAAATCAAGATAGATAGATCTAACTATGAGGGACCCAAAGCTAAATGAGTACTTAGAACAAATCCACCCTTATTGTAGAAATATCCACAATTAAAAGCTAGGAGCAAAAATGATATCTTAATAGTGGATGAATGCCTAACTCTATGAATGCCTAAATGTTTATCTTGATGATTGTCGTGATTTATTTTTTGGTTTTTAAGCAATGATGCATGGTTTTAGCATAAATTTTTTTTTTTGGGTGTGCTTGTATGAACTCAATCGCTTAAATTGAACTAAAAAGAGGAGAATTCATTTTTCTTGAAAATATCTCTAAAGCTTTTCGATTTTTTAACAAGTGATTCTTAGAGATGAATCTATTTTACAAATCTCTTGAACTAAGAAAGTGACATTAATGATTTGATAAAATAAATTTGAATAAGTTTTATCCAAATCATAAACTTGATACTTGAGATATTTTTTATGAATCAAGTTCTTTGATCTCCCAAGATTTCTTTTTCATTATTTACTAAAATGGAGACTTGTCAAAATGAATCATATCTTTTGGTCTTTATGACTGGATTTTTTATAATCTTTCATACTAATATCTTTCATGTCATGATTTTCATATGATTCATTTGTATTTATGTTTATATATCTTATGTTATGATTCGGAAATTGATGTTAAAAAAAAAAAGTATCATTGTATTCTTTCCTTCTTTTTTATGACAAAAGGGGGAGAAAAAAATTGTTAGCTTGCACATTGTAAAAGAGAAGCAAAAAGTGCTAACTTTAACTTTAAACTTAGGCATGTGCATAAATTCTTCTTATACATTTTTCGGATTATGATCTTGATTTCTTGAATTTTTATGACTTGAGTTTTCTCTTTAAATCAAGCTCATTTTCTATTATTCCTTCTATTTACAAAAGAAGAGATATATTAAAAATGACTCATGGTCTTTCGGTATTCATAACTTGATCTTTTATTTTTTATGATTGAAATATTAATGTAAATTTTTCTTGATATCTCATTTGTCATGATTTGAAAATTGATATAAAGAGAAAAGAATTACAATATTATACTCTTCCCTTTGTTTCAAAGGGGAAGAAAGATTTGCTAGCTTGAACAATTCAAGAAGAAGCAAAAACTTGTGAACTTGCAAAAATTCCTAGCTTGCAAAAAAAGAAAAACCTTGCTCGCTTGCTCATCTCAAAAGAGAAGCAAAGATTTACTAGCTTGCACATTTCAAAGAGAGAAAAACTTGCTTGCTTGCACATCTAAAGAGAAGTGAACATTACAAACTTGCACATCGCAATGAGAGGCAAAACTTGCTAGCTTGCTTATCTCAAAACAGAAGCAAGAAGTGCTATCTTGCACATCTCAAGAGACGCAAAAATTTTGCTAACTTGCACATCTCAAAAAACTTGCTAGCTTGCATATTCTAAAATGATGTAAAACTTGCTAATTTACTAGCTTACATTCTTTTTCAAAAATTTGCTAGTTGCACTTTTCTCCTTTTTGTTAATGATAAAGGGGGAGAAGTTATGATGATGATACAAAATTATGCATGAAATACTCATGATATTATGATGATACATACAATGAGAAATTATGATTATCATGCATGGTAGGATGTAATGTACTTTAATATTTTGATACCATAATGATTTGTAATGGTTTGAAATTATGTAAGTTATAACTTGATATCTAGAAACTATATTTAAATAATGATGTAGAATGTTTGAAATTTTGTATATGATGATGTGATTCATGATTAAAATCATTTCAACTTGGATTAGAAGGTTATCATTTATTTGAATGATACCTTATTTCAATATAGCATATTGATAGGGGGAGTTTAGTTTAAACTTCGTCATCAATAGGTTATCATCATCAGAAAGGGAGAGATTGTTGAATCTCGGATTTTGATGATGAAATCAATTGATGAAAATATGATCTAATGTACATTTGAGTGACGCAAGACTAACCTCTATCAAGGAAAGGCAAATTGATTGACGTAGAAAGAATCAGATGTTAGGCCGGAGTAGAACATGTTAGAAGATTGGACTTCGGGTCGGAGGACTAGTCAATATGCCGGAAGGACTTCGTGCTGTGAGTTTGGGCGACGGGTCGAAGGATCAGACATTACGCCAAGGAGATCGAAAGTTGCGAGAGTCAATATACCGATTGGGTAATATAGTAAAGGAGAGGATGATGCGCCGAAGGATTGGATGGATGAAGTGTCGGATGAACTAATGACATGCTAGACAACATAGGATTCATATTTGTAATCAATTTTGTCTAGATCGAGTTAGTTTAGGTCAAATTGAGTCGGTATTAGGGTGAAATAATGGTAACTCAATTAGGGGCTAATTGGACCCGAATTGAGGCTGTTTTGGGCTAGGTGGAAGGCCCATTTAATGACCTATAGCTAGCCCAAGCGATGGCACCGCCAGATTAAGCGATGGTACCACCCAAACACAGTCTCCCAAACTGTGTCAAGTGATGGTACTACTAGACTGGGTGGTGGTACTACCCAAACACAGTCTCTCAGACTGTGTTAGGCAGCGGTACCGCATAGTGTTAGTGCTACAAGTGGTGGTATTGCCCAACATAGGCGGTGGTACTGCTAAGACACGGGAAACCCGGGATGAGACCGTTTTGGCTCCAAATTTGAATCCATTTGAGGCCTATAAATACCCCACTCATCCATGCTCGGTTTACACACGAAAAGTAAAACAAAACTCTATGATTCTAAGGTTGCAAACCCTATTAGAAAGTTGAGTTCCCTCCTCCATATGATTGGAGGCTATTCTAAGGGAGAGTGTGAGGGAATACTTGTAATAGATGGGTGTAAAGGTTCTCTCCTGAACTTGTGAAAAGGAGTAAGAGTTATAAGGGTAGTTGATCTTTGTCCATTGAAAGATGATCGGTAGTGGAAGCCGGTGGCCTTGAGTGAAGAGGAATTAAGAGTGGATGTAGGTCACGATGATCGAACTACTATAAATCCGATGTGTTCTTTTCCTTTGCTGTTTACCTTTATTACTTATTGATTTTATTGCTCACCCCCCTTTACACTTGCTTTAAGTTAAAGCACACTTTCGATATCAGTTTTCATCGAACGTAAGTTTTTGAATCGTTGAGGTTTTTACAAAAGCACTAATTCACCCCTCCCCCTCTTTTAGTACCAATTTTGGTCCTAACTGTTAGGATCGAGAGCACTAAAGAGGGGAATGAATTAGTGCAACGGAAATCTTTCAGCGATTTAAAAATGAAAGCTGCGTTTGTCCGATAAAAACAATTTCGATGTAAAAGCCGATTCTAAGATTACTTAAGATTAAGCACAGTTTACGTCTAAGCACAGTTTACGTCTAAACTGAGTTTGCGTCTAAATATAGTTTGCGTTTAAATGCAATTTTGCGTCTAAACACAGTTTTACGTCTAAACGCAGTTTTGCGTCTAAACTCAGTTTACGTCTAAACGTAGTTTTACGTCAAAACGTAGTTTGCGTCTAAAAGTAGTTTACGTCTAAAAGACAGTTTTATGTCTAAACACAGTTTGCGCAGTTTGCGTCTAAACACAGTTTTGCGTCTAAACTCAGTTTACGTCTAAACGCAGTTTTACGTAGTTTGCGTCTAAACGCAGTTTTACGTCTAAACGTTTAAAAGAAGTTTACGTCTAAAACACAGTTTTATGTTTAAACACAGTTTGCGCAGTTTACGTTTAAACGCAGTTTTACGTCTAAACACAGTTTGCGTCTAAAACAGTTTCAAAGGAATCTAAACTTAGAAACTAGTTCATAAAAGCGCAGAAGACAGTTTTGCAGAATCAAAACACAAACGTAAGCTGATCGTACGAAAAACACAGATTTACGTCTGAATGCAGATTCGAAAAGGTCAGCACTTAGAACTTATTCGTAAAGGCGCAGAGAGCAGTAGTTATGTAGGAGGTTTGCAGTAATGATAAGGTACTCGAAATAAAAGCAAACCAGAGATTTAGAGTGGTTTGGTCAGTCTTGACCTACTCCACTTTTGGCTTCCTCCTCCGACGAGGTCACCGACGTCAACTAGCTGCCTTCCTTCAATGGGCGAAGGCCAACTGCCCTTTTATAGTTTCACTCCTTTTGATGGGCTCAGGAGACAACCCTTACAGAAGTTTTCTCTCCTCTCTTTACAATTCAAACTTGAAGAATAGAAGGAGGAGAACTAGCAGTTTTGAGCTCTAAGAAACATAGAAAGACAGCAAGATTTCGAGTGTATGTGCTGTGCTTTCAGTGCTGAATGGGTGGGGTATTTATAGGCCCCAACCCAGTTCAAATTTGGAGCTCAAAACGATCAAATCCTGGAATTCCGGGATCAGGCGGTTGCACCTCCTGACTGGAGAGGTTGCACCGCCTGGTAGAGCTCGAAGACTGAGCCTCTGGGCGGTGCCACCTCTGTCAGAGGCGGTTGCACCTCTCTGCCAGAGCTCGAAGACCGAGCTCAGGCGGTTGCACCGCCTGACTGGAGAGGTTGCACCGCCTGGCAGAGCTCGAAACTTGAGCTCTGGCGGTGCTACCTCCTGACAGAGGAGGTTGCACCTCTTGGCTGGGGCGGTTGCACCGCCCAGTCTCGCTGGGAGACATAGCCTGGGCGGTGCTACCTCCAACCCTGGCGGTGCCACCTCTTTTACTATTTCAGCTCACTTGGTTTGGCTCCAAACTTGGCCCAAACCAGTCCGAACTTGAGCCTAATTGGCCCCTACTTGGGTTATAGGATTAACACCTAATCCTCACCCTAATTAACATGCTAACTATGAATTTAAAGATATTTTCTAAGCTATTACAAAGACCGTAAGTCAAGACTTCTTCTGGCGAGCTTCCGGCAAACTTCCGGCGATCTTCCGATGAACTCTCGGAAACCATTCTGCGGACTCCCGACAAGCTCCTAGACTTCACGATTTGATCTTAGCGAGTTCCAATGAGCTTCTTCGGCAAGCTCCGATCTTTCTCAGCGAGCTCTGGTAGCATTCCCGACGAACCTTCGGACTTCCGTCGAACTCTCGAACTCGCAACAAATCCTTCGCGCTTGACTCCGACACTTTGTTTCGCTTTATGTCTTCATCGTTATCATAGTTAATCCTGCACAATTAAAATAAAACTTCGATCGAGATAATTAATCCTAAGCAATTTAACCAAGTTGTCCGGCATGTCATTGGTCCCTCGACGCTTCGTCCGATTCTTCGGCGCATCGTCCTCTCCTATAGCCTATTGCCCAATCGGCCAGTTGACTCCGCAACTCCGATATCCTTGGCGCAATACCCGCTCTTCTTGGCCCGATGACCGAGTCCACGGCTCGAAGCCTTCTGTCGATACGTCGACCGATCCACCGGCCCGACGTCCAATCTTCTGACATGTTCCTTTGGCACAACATGATTTTCCTGCTTTAATTGTCTCATCCTGATCGAAGCACCCTGCGTCATTCAAGACGCAGATTAAATCATAAACATATATCAAGTAGTTTCATCATCAAAATATGAGATTCAACAATCTCCCCCTTTTTGATGATGACAACTACTTGATGACGGAGTTAAACTTAACTCCCGGAGTTTAAACAAACTCCCCCTATCAATATGCCATATTGATAGAACCTTGAATTCAAACTGAATTCAAGTCATTGCAATATTCATCATGAATACTTGCAACACGTCGACATGAACATATGCATAAACTTATGCATAACATGTCATGTCATCATACTTCTCCCCCTTTGTCATCAACAAAAAGGAGAAGTACCATAATCAAGTGTTTGTGATGTAAGTTTAACTTATTGCATGAAAAACATAATATCAAGTTTTATCATCATGCAGTTTTGAAGCCAGAAAATTTAGCAAATGTTACATCATGCTTAGAACATTCAAGCTATCAAGTTTTAGATATGCAAGTTTTACGACATACAAGATAGCACATGCAAGCTAGCAATGTTACAATATTTTAGTGCTTGCAAGCTAGCAGTTTAGAGATATTCAAGAAGGCAACTCTTGCTTCTTGAAACATGCAAGTAGTAAGCTAGCAAATTTTTGCTTCCTTTGTAGTGTTAGCTTTTGATATCGTAACGCAACTATTTCAAGTGTTTATCAATTATAGCATTTCATCATATGGCATGATATCGACATGTAAAGCTGTGAAGCAAGATTTTGATATCATTTCATGATGTACACATTTCGAATATTTTAGCAAGCATTGCATCACATGGTAAGATATCAGCTCGTACAATGCAAATTTTTGTTTGCTATCTTGATACAGGGCATATAGCAATGATAGCAATCATATATTACTTGGTGATGCAAGTATGGCCTAATCATAGCAATGATAGCAATCATATATTTCTTGGTGATGCAAGTATGACCTAATCATAGCATCAGTGATAGCAACCATATCAACATCAGTGATAGCAAACATATCAACATCAGTGATGGCAACCATTAGTGATAGCAAACATATCAATTCATATATTTCTCCCCCTTTGTCATCAACAACAAGGAGAACGATATAAGCAAATTTTAAATATAAGTGCGATGCCATAAGTTGGTTCATGTCATTTTCCAACAGTGAGTGATAGGATACCAGTAATGCAAACATCTCGAGGAAAACATGACATGGAGATAGCTTTTATTGCTTCTTCCTTTTTATTTGTTATCTTTTTACATGAAGGAGGAAAGCCATATGTGAAGTTCAAATCGATAAGATATTAAAGCACACTTCATTTTTGCAAGGATTAAGATATGTAAGTGAGTCAAATCTTTGTATGTAAAAATATCTTCCTTTTATAAGAGGGAATCATCAAATATGTTTTTCGAAAAATATTTTTCACATGATAAGTGCATTTGCTAGATGATTCCATATGTCAAAAATCAATGATGTGAATTAAACTTGATATGACATATGCTTGTTAAATTCGGAAGAGGATAATGTATCAAGAAAATCCAATTGTTAGGATCAAGAAAATCCAAAAATGAAATTTGACACTTTCATACATTCGGACAGGGTTTTACTAGAGATATTCAATTACAATCATGAAGGTAAAGCATACTTATTATCATGGAAGTTTTGTATTCAAGCACATAATTTTCAACGTGTAATTGTGTAAAATCATTATGCCAATCAAGTGATTCGATCATTCAATCAAGAAGGTTCGAAAAATAATTTTAACACGTTCAATCATTAGGACGTATTTTTGCCATAGTTTTTCAAATACAATCTTAAAGATAAGACATGCTCATCATCATGGTAGTATGATAGCAAGTTTACCATATACAAGCTAGCAAAAAATTTCTAAATTTTAAGGCCCGCAAGCTAGCAATTTTGAGATGTTCAAGAAAGCAACTCTTGCTTCTTGAAATATAAGTTTTGCTAGATGTGCAAGTTAACTTTTTGCTTCTTGAGATAGGCAAGATAGCATTCCTTGGTGATGTTCAATATAGCTAAGTTCTACATCATGCAAGCTAGTGAATTTTATAACATGCATAATCACCAAAGCATCATAAATTTTAATGATGTGCAAAATTACAAATTTTGCATGATTACATTTGTGTGTCTTGAGATATGCAAGATAGCACTTCTTAGTGATGTTCAAGATAGCAATTTCTTCTCTTTTGAGAAGTGCAATTTTTGCTTTCTTCTTGAATTGTGCAAGCTAGCTATCTCCCCTTTTGTCATTGTCAAAAAGAAGGGAAAAACCCTTTACATTAATTTTTAAATCATGACAAAGGTTAGTATCAATCTTATTTGTGCATCATTATATTTTCAAATTAAAACATGCACATTTTCAAAACAAATAAACTCATTATTATATGCATGATTCCAAATCATCATTCATATTATTTCAATCATTGTATCAATCACCACTTATAGCTTATCATGCACAATATATAAAATCATCTAACATGATACAATCATTTATTTTCAAAATATTTATCACTATTTTAATGTATGATAATGAAGTATTCATGATACCGAACATTAAATCAGTATTTATCACTTCATTTTAATCATGATTCCAAACATTTATCATTTAAAGCATTCATGATACACATAAAAACAAACATGTGCATCATTCCAAATCATAAATATTTTAAATCATCATGATATTAATTTGTCACATTGCATCCTACCATGCATGATCGAAACTTCTCATTTGCATACATCAAAATAAATTCATGAATATCTCATGCATTCATATCATCACTTGAGGAGTATTGAAAAGGAATAATTGGGTGATGAGATAAATATTTCATGAGTACAAAGAATTGCATAAAAATCATATCATGAATACAAGGAATACAAGTCACAATCATTCAAGAGAAAATTCATTATACATTTTCCATTCATTCAATTTGATAAATCAAGATCATGATTTTGATAAAACTTATTTCAATTTTAAATTATCAAAATCATTATTATGGCTCACAAAATTTATAAATAGATTCATGATTTCATCGAGAAATAACAATGAAAATTAACATGATACACATTATTACTTCTCAACCACATATAGCATGATTTCATAAGGTATTTTTAATCAAAATCATTTTGTTTATCATAAACATGCAATTTTCATGATTATTTTCAAAATTACTAGAATGATAAGCATGATTCCTAATTGTTTGTATTTACATTATAAGATTATTAAACATGTAATTTTCAAGAAAATTAAAAAAAAATGCTTTATGAAAAGCATCATGTAATTTCAAAGTAAATTAAAGGCATTTTGATTACCTCAGCGTCGAAAGGCGTAAAGGCGTAGTTTGCCACCTCGCCTTTGTTGATTTTCTCCTCGTCTTCGGAGGAGCTCGATTCATCCCAATTTTTGTTCTTCTTCTTGCGTTCAAAGCAAGTAGTTCCATTCTTTTTGTTTTTTAATTTTCGTTTCATTTGTAGTTTAAGTTCACCATCACTTGAGCTTATGCTCGAGTGGTCTTCAAATGTTCTATGTCCCAAATCCTTCCTGTTCTTTGGAAGGTTGTTTTGTTCATCATTGTCCTCATCACTTGAGTCATCGCTCAAGTGGCATTCATTTGTCCAGAGTTCCAAATCCTTCCTGTTCTTTGGAAGGTGATTGTGTTCAACATGTTCATCATGTGCATTGTGCACCATTTCATATGTCATCAATGAACCAATTAGTTCTTCAAGTGAAAATTGGTTCAAGTTTTTTGATTCTTGAATAGCAGTTACTTTTGAATCCCAAGTTTTAGAAAGTGAGCTTAAAACTTTGTTAACGAGTTCAAAATCCGAAAAGCTTTTACCAAGTGATTTTAAACCATTGGCGACATCCGAAAAAGCGGTGTACATGTCAACAACAGTTTAGCTTTTGGTTTCATATGAAAAAAGCTCGAAATCATGCAGTAAAATATTAACTTTCGAAGTCTTTGACTCTACTAGTTCCCTCGCATGCGTGATTTCAAGAGTCGCCAGATATCGAAAAGCCGTTTCGCACAAAGAAACCCGATTGAACTCATTTTTTGTCCAAAGCGCAAAAATAAGGCATTCATAGCCTTTCTGCGTTTAAAAAAAATACTTCTTCTCTAAATCCGACCATTCGTTCATCGGTTTAGAGGAAGTTGAAAACCGTTTTCAACGATATTCCATAAATCCAGATTTAGAGAAATCAAGAAAACTCTCATTCGAGTTTTCCAATAAGTGTAGTCCAATCCGTTAAAGAACGGTGGCGAAAGACCGAAAAGCCCTCTTGAAGAGCCATTTCTCTCGGGTGTAAATCCGAAATGAGAAATACCCCGCTCTGATACCAATTGTTAGGATCGAGAGCACTAAGAGGGGGGGGTGAATTAGTGCAGCGGAAATCTTTCAGCGATTTAAAAACGAAAGCTGCGTTTGTCCGATAAAAACAATTTCGATGTAAAAGCCGATTCTAAGATTACTTAAGATTAAGCACAGTTTACGTCTAAGCACAGTTTATGTCTAAACTGAGTTTGCGTCTAAATATAGTTTGCGTCTAAATGCAGTTTTGCGTCTAAACACAGTTTTACGTTTAAACGCAGTTTTGCGTCTAAACTCAGTTTACGTCTAAACGCAGTTTTACGTCAAAACGTAGTTTGCGTCTAAAAGTAGTTTACGTCTAAAAGACAATTTTATGTCTAAACACAGTTTGCGTAGTTTGCGTCTAAACACAGTTTTGCGTCTAAACTCAGTTTACGTCTAAACGCAGTTTTACGCAGTTTGCGTCTAAACGCAGTATTACGTCTAAACATTTAAAAGAAGTTTACGTCTAAAACACAGTTTTATGTTTAAACACAGTTTGCGCAGTTTACGTTTAAACGCAGTTTTACGTCTAAACGCAGTTTGCGTCTAAAACAGTTTCAAAGGAATCTAAACTTAGAAACTAGTTCATAAAAGCGCAGAAGACAGTTTTGCAGAATCAAAACACAAACGTAAGCTGATCGTACGAAAAACACAGATTTACGTCTGAATGCAGATTCGAAAAGGTCAGCACTTAGAACTTATTCGTAAAGGCGCAGAGAGCAGTAGTTATGTAGGAGGTTTGCAGTAATGATAAGGTACTCGAAATAAAAGCAAACCAGAGATTTAGAGTGGTTCGGTCAGTCTTGACCTACTCCACTTTTGGCTTCCTCCTCCGACGAGGTCACCGACGTCAACTAGCTGCCTTCCTTCAATGGGCGAAGGCCAACTGCCCTTTTACAGGACAACCCTTACAGAAGTTTTCTCTCCTCTCTTTACAATTTAAACTTGAAGAATAGAAGGAGGAGAACTAGCAGTTTTGAGCTATAAGAAACACAGAAAGACAGCAAGATTTCGAGTGTATGTGCTGTGCTTTCAGTGCTGAATGGGTGGGGTATTTATAGGCCCCAACCCAGTTCAAATTTGGAGCTCAAAACGATCAAATCCCGGAATTCCGGGATCAGGCGGTTGCACCTCTCGACTGGAGAGGTTGCACCGCCTGGCGAGCTTCGGAGCCCGAGCCCTGGCGGTGCCACCTCTGTCGAGGCGGTTGCACCTCTCTGCCGAGCTTCGAAGACCGAGCTCAGCGGTTGCACCGCTATTTGGAGAGGTTGCACCGCCCGGCAGAGCTTCGAAACTTGAGCTCTGGCGGTGCTACCTCTGACAGAGGAGGTTGCACCGCCAGTCTCCTTCGAGACTGAGTCTGGCGGTTGCACCTCTTGGCTGGGGCGGTTGCACCGTCCAGTCTCGCTGGGAGACATAGCCTGGGCGGTGCTACCTCCAACCCTGGCGGTGCCACCTCTTTTACTATTTCAGCTCACTTGGTTTGGCTCCAAACTTGGCCCAAACCAGTCCGAACTTGAGCCTAATTGGCCCCTACTTGGGTTATAGGATTAACACCTAATCCTCACCCTAATTAACGTGCTAACTATGAATTTAAAGACATTTTCTAAGCTATTACAAAGTCCGCAAGTCAAGACTTCTTTTGGCGAGCTTCCGGCAAACTTAGGCGGTCTTCAGATGAACTCGGAAACCATTCTCATGGACTCGGCAAGCTCCTAGACTTCACGATTTGATCTTAGTGAGTTCCAATGAGCTTCTTCGGCAAGCTCCGATCTTTCTCAGCAAGCTCTGGTAGCATTCCCGATGAACCTTCGGACTTCCGTCGAACTCTCGAACTTGCAACAAATCCTTCGCGCTTGACTCCGACACTTTGTTTCGCTTTATGTCTTCATCATTATCATAGTTAATCCTGCACAATTAAAACAAAACTTCGATCAAGACAATTAATCCTAAGCAATTTAACCAAGTTGTCCGGCATGTCATTGGTCCCTCGACGCTTCGTCCGATTCTTCGACGCATCGTCCTCTCCTGCAGCCTATTGCCCAATCAGCCAGTTGACTCTGCAACTCCGATATCCTTGGCACAATACCCGCTCTTCTTGGTCCGATGCCCAAGTCCACGGCTCGAAGCCTTCTATCGATACGTCGACCGATCCACCGGCCCGACGTCCAATCTTCTGACATGTTCCTTCGGCACAACATGATTTTCCTACTTTAATTGTCTCATCCTGATCGAAGCACCCTGCATCACTCAAGACGCAGATTAAATCATAAACATATATCAAGTAGTTTCATCATCAAAATATGAGATTCAACACTAACAACTTTGAATTCAAAAAATGAGAACCTTTGAATTCAAGTCCAAACAATTTTAATGATGGTGACTTTCACATCATTGCATGCATCATAAAATCTTAAGTATTTCATGCATAATTTCAAAACATAAAGGTACATCATATTCCAAAACATTAAAATTTTAAATTATCATAACTTTATGCAATACTTTAAATTATCATTACTTCTCCCCATTTGTTATCAACAAAATGGAGAAAAGTACAACTAACAAGTTTTTGAAACATATAAGCTAGCAGTTTGCCAAGTTTTACTTCTCTTTAGAAGTATGAAGGCTAGTAAGTTTTGCTTCTTCTTGAAATATGCAAGTTAGGAATTTTTTCTCCCTTTTTGTCATTGTCAAAAAGAAGGGAAGGATACAATGATGCAATTCTTTTCCCTTTACATTTATGTTCAAGTCATCACATGAAAGATATCAAAGATAAGTTTGATTCGATGGGGTATACATGTTATAGACATAAAGGGGTCATTTCAAGTTATAAATATCAAAAAATCAAGAGAAAAAATATGATTCATTGAGATAAATCAAATAGCAAAAAAAAAAAAGAATCATAGTAAATGGTCTTGATTCATAAAGAAATTTCAAGTTATAATTCCGAGAAATAAAAAAAAATCTTGAATCATTTGGATAATTCTTCTTTTTAGTAAATAGTAAAAAGAAATATATGAGATCAAATTGTAAAAGATTTCGATTCATGCATATGAAATCTCAAGTATCAAATGAAAGATCATGATTTGTATGGATAAAACTCATTCAAATTTAATTTGTCAAATCATCAAAATCACTTTCTTAGTATAAGATATTCATAAAAATAACATAAATAGATTCATCGCTAAGGATCTCTATGATGAAAACTTGATAAGATAGAGATTGAGAATTTTTTTAAAAAAATGCATTCTCCTTATCTTTTTTGTTTCAATTTATGCGATTGATTTCATACAAGCATGCCCAAGTCTTTTATGCCAAAAATCATGCATCAACGTTTAAAATCGAAAAACAAGTTTTGTCATAAAAATCATCAAGATCAATAGTATAACCATTAATAAACTATCTTCAATCAAAAGATTTGTTACTAATAATTCTAATTCCAATGATCTTTCCTTTATTATTGTTGTTTCAGCTAGTGAGCTTTGTAAAGTGTTTTAGATCTCCGGTCATATGCCTTGGGTCACTATCAAAATTTTATCTTTTGCTCCTAGCTTTTGATTGTAGACATATCTACAAGAAATATAGGTTTGTTCTAGGTACTCATTTAACTTTAGGTTTCTCATGGTTAGATCTATCTATCTTAATTTTTGGTATTAAGTCATTCATGGTTCCTTTAGGAACTCAAACTAATTTATGTGAGCCTGTTAGGACCTTTTTTCTAAGCTTTTTAATAATATTTATTGAGTCTGTTTAGTTCAGTTGTTTATTGAGTCTCTTTAGTTCAGTTAGAGTCGGGTAGAGGTTTATTTAATATTTAATTATTATTAAGAGTCCAAGTCCTGGTGAACTCTAGGTGGAACTCTATAAATAATGATGTAACCCCTTCTTTTAAATCAATCGATCAATGAAATGTTATTCCAATATGTGGACAAACCCTAGGAGGTCGATCCCCTCGAAGTGATCAAGGAGGCTGATCCCCTCGAAGCGATCATTATCATTCCCTTTTCTCCCCTTTCTTCTACGATAAGACCTTAGGGTCTTATCAATTGATATCAGAGCAGTGATCCTCGGCTTTCTCGTTGCAGTTCATCATATTAAAAAAAAAAGCTCGCAGCAGTGGCCTTGCTTCCCAAGTCGCAGCCACGCCCCTGCTTCCGGCTAGCCCACCCACCGCAGTTGCTCTCTGGCCAGCAGTCGCCGCCGTTGCTCTCTGGCCAGCAGTCGCCGCCGCTGTCCCCCGACCACCAACCACTCCTCTACAGTCAGCTCTGATTCTCGGCCGATCGACCACTGCTGCCGCTGCCCCCCCCCGGCCAATGACCGCTTCTCCTCGCTTCCCCATCTCGCTCGAGTGAGAAGGACTGCCGATGTCATTTCCCAGCAAGCGGATCATCCCTTCGTCGCTGACACCATCGTCGACACTGCCCTAACCACTCTGCCATCGTGCCCCCCCCCCCGGGTTACAACTGTAGCCACTGGCTGCCTCCCTCCTCGCGGCGACTGAAACATGGCAACTCACCTCTGCTGCCCTTGTTTCTAGCTGCACCACCACCACTTATCTTCCCCTCGAGCGTCGTCGCCTTCCAGCCGACCCACCATCGCTACCAGCCACTGTGCAATGATCGCTGCTCGCCTCCCAGCCGCCGCTCCCCCTGGCTCGGGCGAGAAGGACCATCGTCGCTCCCCCTTGCTCTACCCCCTTGGTGGCTGAAACAGGGAAATCCTCTTGCTGTTGCGAAGCAGTCGCCAGTCCTCTTGCTACTGCGAATGCCAGTTGCCACCACCATCATTGTTGTTGCCCAGCCAATGACCACGCTGCTCGCTGCCCAACCTGCCATCGTCGATTCCTATTTTCCACTGTAATCTCAACCCCGACAACGCCACCATAGCCGCCCTCCAACAGCACATGCAGCGAGATCTTGTGTAGCCGCTTCAACCATGGTAACTCATGTTGGGAAATCATCGGGGGCGACATCATATGCGCAGCGGAAGAACAAGAAAACAAAAATCCCCGATTCCCAAAAGGATGTTCGTCGTCGTGCGAAGATTGGTGCGCAAAAATCCGTAAAACACAAAACTGCGTATAGAGATTGTGTTACCTAGGGAGATCGTATATCCCTGTTTCCTTGCAGATCCTTAGGAGAGGGTGAAGGAGGTCAAGCGTCCTCCTCTCTGGCGGTGATCCCACAGCAGGGGTAGCGGCGACCCTCCTCAAAACTCAGGCCTCTAAGGTGGAGAGGGAGAGGAGAATAGGAAAGGCAAGCAAAAGACTCTAGCCTATGAGGCTGTGAATCCCTCCTATTTATAGAGATCCCGTGTCAAACCCTAATGGGTCCTTCCCTAGAGGGTATTGGATCTGCATCCAATAAGACAAGGGCTCCGGCCGGATATCTCATATCCGAACCTCTACTCATCATAATGCCTACCATATGTGTGTGACCCTCTAGGCCCAATATCGAGTGGGCAGTGAGTCATACTGTCGAGAACTCCTTCTAACTCGGTGAATTATTATCTCTGTAATAATTCACTCGACTCATTGACTATTCTGGACGTGCTAGGCCACTACTGCAGTAGTCCCGGACGATCTGGGGAATCCAATCCATTGGACACATTCGTCCTTAGTTACCATGTACACTGTAATCCCTCATCCATCTAATATCCCGAGGACCCAGTATATCAAGCATTGTGTTGTCGGACCCATACGGTTTCTACCGAAAGTGTCGCTCTAATCGGATTCTCCAGGAGAACTCTTTCTCTCAACCCGAATGACCCTGGCCGGGGATTTATCGAGCAAGAACACATGGGATATTCCTCTAATGACGCCGAGAGTGGATGATCCTCTATCGACACTCAATAGCCCTCGTAAGGTCGACTACCACTCCCAATGACCAACTGTACTAGATCTGGGACAGCCAAACCTATAAGTGCGGTATCAAAGAGTGGAGCACTCATACCGGACATCCTTGGTGTCTCAAGTCTAAGGACCGGATACACCACTAGGACTACTGGAATCATTTGTCGACAATAAGGCATCATCAACCATCTAGCATTCCGTAAGCGGATCAATCGGTGAACTCATTCTCAATGAGCACTGTATTGTATCCCTAGTGTCCCTACACGAGCAGCTATGAGAGACCATTTGCATCCATCATATGGACGGGTATCAAACACACCGGTCTATCCGGTTATCACGATGTCCCTCTCGGTAACCTATGACCGGGATTATTTAGGATATGTGTTTAAAGGTGAATCGATCTCATTTTTTTTCGTGATCTCATCATGATCCGATTCCCATTGCACAAATCTAAGGACATCACAATATATATATGCATTTATGCAATAGTTATAAAGTGATATATCGCCAAAAAATATAATAAAAAAAAAGATTCTCGTATCAAGTCACACGTGCCATCACTCCACGTGATTGGCTTTTTGGGCACCTATGACTAGCAATCTCCCACTTGACCTAAAGTCAATCACCTATGTGTTCGATCCCCATCGGACCCCGTGACGCTTCAAAGACAAAATGAGGCAACGGCTTTGTTTGTGGATCTGCAATGTTATCTTGGATGGAACTCGTTCCTTTGCTACATCTCCTCAAGTTCTGATCTCTCTTATAAAAGCTGGAACCTCCTCGAACACGCCGATGAGACACGGGTTCCCTTATTTGAGTAATCACCCCATAGTTGTCGCAATATAAGGAAGTCGACTTGTCGCTATCTGTATCGACTCCCAAATCTGTGATGAACTTCTTCACCCGGACTCCCTCCTTTTGCTGCATCGATGCAGCAATGTACTCCGCCTCGTGGTCGAGTCGGCAGTGATGGTATCTTGCTTGGAACTCTTCAAAGACGCCTTTGTTCCTCCATTCAAGGTGTACACATACCTGAATTCGACTTGCTATCATCGACATCGGGACTGAAAAACTTGAGTGGGTGTAGCCTTCAACCTTAAGGCTATTACCTCCATATACTAGTAAAAGATCCTTAGTCCTTCTCAAGTACTTAAGGATACACTTTCTTGCTATCCGGTGCTCCAAGCACGGATCGCTTTGATACCCCCTTTCGTGACACTTTCGAGCATGCGCTATATCAGGCCTAGTACATAGCATAACATACATGATAGACCCTATCATTTGAGGCATAAGGTATCATATCCATGTTAGCCCTTTCTTTTCGGAGTCTTTGGGGACATACTAGAGAAAGCGATATCCCATGTCTCGGTCGGTATGAGACCTCTCTTGGAATTTTCCATGCCAAACCTTTTGACAATAGTTTCTATGTACCTAGATTTGGGACAAGCGAAGCATCCTCTTGGATCTATCTCTATAGATTCTAATCCCCAAGATATAAGATGCCTCCCCTAAGTCCTTCATGGAGAAGTGTCTAGATAACCAAGCCTTTACTATGGATAGCATTCCTATGTCATTCCCAATGATGAGGATGTCATCCACATATAACACCAAAAAGGTGATAGCGCTCCCACTTACCTTTTTGTATACACAAGGCTCATCTTCGTTCTTAGCGAAGTCATAAGATCGATTGCCTCATCAAATCTTATGTTCCAACTAAGGGAAGCTTGCTTTAGTCCATAAATGGATCTAAGCAACCTACACACCTTATCTCGGGCAGTTCTTGGACACGAATCCCTCGGGTTGCATCATATACACCTCCTCCTCGATGTTCCCGTTGAGGAATGCGGTTTTCACATCCATCTGCCGGATCTCATAATCATAGTGTGCTGCAATAGCCAATAGAATTTCGATGGATTTTAGCATTGCTCTGGTGAGAAAGTTTCGTAAGTAGTCAACACCTTGCCTTTGACGATACCCCTTAACCACTAGCCTTGCTTTATAGGTCTCTACCTTTCCATCTACTCCGATCTCTTTCTTAAAGATCCACTTGCAAACCGATGGGTACAATACAATACGGAGCATCAACTAGGTTCCAAACCTTATTGGAGTACATAGAATCCATCTCGAATTCATGGCTTTTTTCCACTTCCGGAGTCTATACTCATAATAGCCTCCTCGTGGAGGTCCGAGGATGAATATCCTCTACATCCTTTGCTCTAATATGTCCCACATATCTCTCGGGAGGATGGGATACTCTATCGGACCTGCGTAAAGTTGATACTTGTGTATTAGGTACCGAACGGACTTCGGGGTGTAGAGTGGTGCTTGAGCTTGATTCTCCAACCTAAGCTCAATTCTATCATTCTCCCACCGTCTCCGTCAAGAATGTGTTCCTTCTCAAGGAACACTGCTCTTTAGCTACAAAGACCTTTTGGTCCTTGAGATGATAGAAATAATACCCACAAGTTTCCTTAGGGTATCCCACAAATTTGCATCGCTCTGTCCTTGATTCTAACTTATCGGGGTTGTGTCTTCTAACATGGGCAGGGGCAGCCCCGGATCTTAACAACCTTAAGATCGGGCTTCTTCCCTTTCCATATCTCATATGGTGTAGACACTACCGACTTAGTTGGAACTCTGTTGAGAAAGGTAAGCTGTGTGGTTTCTAGGGCATATCCCGAGAATGAGATGGGTAGGTCAGTGAAACTCATTATGGACCGTACCATATCTAATAATGTCACGATTTCTCCTTTCAGAGACACCATTGAGCTCAGGTGTATAAGGAGGTGTCCATTGGGATAATATCCCATGGTCCATGAGGAACTGAGTAAACTCTGTACTTAAGTATTCACCTCCTCGATCGATCGAAGAGTTTTGATACTCTTTCGGTCGGTTCTCCACCTCATTCTTATACTCTCTGAATTTCTCAAAGGCCTCGGACTTGTACTTCATTAAGTACACATATCCATACCTTGAGAAATCATCAGTAAATATAATGAAGTAGGAGTAACCTCCAATGGCATGAGTTGACATGGGTCCACATACATCACTATGTATGAGTTCCAACAACTCATTGGCTCTCTCTCCGATTCTACTAAATGGAGATTTGGTGGATTTTTTCCACGAATGCAAGGCTCACAAGTTGTATATGACACATAGTCGAATGGATCTAGATATCCATCATTTAGCAACTTTTGAATCCTTCTTTCATGGATGTGACCTAGCCTACAATGCCACAGGTATGCCTTGTTCAACTCATCTCGTTTCCTTTTGGACACATTTACATTCATGATATGTGGAGTGGTGTCTAACATAAATAAACCATTATGCAATGTTCCTTTCGGTGATGATCTTATCATCTAATAATATTGAACAACCATTGTTCTCAAAAACAAATTTATATCCACTAACTGTTAAACATGAAATGGAGATAATGTTTTTGATAATAGAAGGAACAAAATAACATGCATCTAATGCAATAAAAGCTCCACTAGGCGGATGTAGGGGGACCTGCATGTGACTAATCTGACAACTTTTGCTCCATTACCCATCTTGAGGTCCATCTTGCCTCTCTCAGTAGTCTCCTAGGCCTTGCCGAGAAACCTGCAACAATTGCATATATGATAAGCACTCACGGTATCCAATACCCATGTGTTATCATAAGAGTCCGACAAATGGGACCGATCATGAATGTACTGAAGCTTCATCAAGCTTTTTGTTTCGCCCTTTTCTGCAAGGTACTCTTTGCAGTTTCTCTTCCAATGCCCATCTTTACCACATTGGAAGCACTGGCCTTTGTCCTTTGCTAGGTCTTTCTTAGCAACCTTTGCTTTACCTTGTTTGCCCTTGCCCTTTCCCTTCTTAAGGGACCTTTTACGCTTTCCTTTTCTTTCTAGTCTCACCGGTGTAGAAGAACTGGCTTCTCTTTCTTAATAGTACTCTCTGCCTCCCTCAACATATTGAGGAGCTCTGGGATAGTCACCTCAAGCTTGTTCATATTAAAATTCATTATGAAGCTGTGAAAAGGAATCTGGTAGGGGCTGAAGCACAATGTCCACACACAAGTTATCCTCTAGGACCATTCCTAGACCTATGAGTTTCTCTATCCACTCAATCATCTTTAGGACATGGTTTCTGAACCGGTGTCCCCCTGTCATCCTAGCGGAAAAGGCTCTTAGATATCTCATATCGTTGAGTCCTTCCCCTGTTCCTCAAACAATTTTGGGACATGTGGGAGAATGGATCGGCATCCATCTTTTTATGTTGTCTCAGTAACTCGGAGTCATAGAGCCCAACATATAGCACGAAAGCAAGAGTGGAGTCATCAATGTACTTCGCGTGGCGGCGATCTCATCCTCGCTTGCCCCTTCTTCCAGGTAGGCATCACTGTATCAAGGGCGTACGATTTTCTCATTTGTGAGAACAATTCTCAAGTTCTGGAGCCAATCCGTATAATTTGGACCGATAAAGGTGGTTGACATCAAGTATGCCCGCGTAAAGGGATTTGAAAGCAACATTTTTTTTTGAAAATAAAGATGTAGCGACAATGAATAACATGAAGATTTTGCAAGAAATAAACTATCAAGATATGGACTTCTATCTTAATATGCTCCCACTATTTTACTAACGAGTCACAGCGACACCCTCAAAGCGTGAAGCGGAAGTCTCCAAAGAACTTCTAGTGGGGATCGGGGATCAATCGGCGTCTTAGTGTAACCTCGAGGGACTCGACCAATCACACTAAGCCTAAAAGGTAGGCAACTCTTGCCGATCACAACTCCTTGTTATTCCGTCCTGTTCGGCCTCAGAATCACCATGGCCTCGAGGGACTCGACCAACCATGATGCTCGGTTAAGTCAACACCTTCGTTACAAGATGAGTCTGATTTGATGATATACCCTCGAGGGACTCGACCAAGCATACCATGTCCTCAGGTCACCGATGACATCTTTATGTCTTAAGCAAGATAGCGAATCGCGATATAGGTGAGTCTCGGGGACTCGACCAACTCAACCTACGGGGAATCGGTTCCTACTCATAACGATGGAAGGCCCGTGGGTCAATCTAATTGCCTCACGTTTACCGACTTAATATTATCGAGAGATGTTTCTATAATTTGGTCTCCTAATATGACATGTCACACATATACATATTTAATATATATCTACATCGCATGCAAATATATATACATATCTAGCATGTGTATAAGCAATCATCGGATGATCATGGACCACGACCTAATATGATTAGGCCCGAGCGATGAGGCCTAATCACTCACATCAAGATCTATGTGTGCAGCGGTGCATCTCCATGTCCTTGTGATCGTCCATCTCGTCCTCGTCGGTTCCGTCGACATCTTGATGCATCTCCATGCATCCGCGATCGTCGAATCTCGTGGGTCCTTCTATCATCCACGCTCTCGCTAGGCCTCCTCATGTGATTACAACTTAATCATAGGCACGCAGGCCCGACAATAAACGAGAAATATAATGGAGGTTCGTAGACCTCAAAAATATTAATCACAAGTACACACATCACACGGTCCATGATCATCCGTCCCACATCATACATCACATGTATAAATAATCATCATCATGTAGGACTACTAGATAATAATAAAAATAATAATCAACTAAACCTTTTATTTAATTAATATTTTTTCTGAAATCGGGGACATGTGGGAATTTTTCAATTACTAAGAGTATTTTCGTAATTTGGACAAAGACGAAACTGGAATTTCTCAAATTCACAGGGGCAAAACTGTCCTTTTGCCCAAAACCCTAATTTCCTCTGTGCTTTGCTTGGCTGCTTGCCGCCGCCACCTGGCTGCTGGCGGCCAATCTTGGCGAGGGCACTACTACCTCGCCTGCGCTGGTGACGCGATTGATTGGCGGCGGCGATCGCTGGGTGAACCTCCCCGCCGGGCTGCGTTGACTCCATAGCGGTCTTTGTCCCGCCGGTATGTGGGGGGTTTAAGCCCGGGGGGAAGTGGCGGCGGCGTCGCTGCCCTCGTGGGCGGCGGCGCCCGCTCCCCTGCGTGGCGGCGGCGCCATGCGCCATCTTGGCGGCGGCGCCGCTGCTGGCGGCGCAGGCTCCGCTTCAGGGCGGCGGGCGCCGCTGCTTTGGCGCCTCTGCCCGTGGGCTGCCACCCGCCGGCAGCAAACCTGCTGCAAACAGACCGCCGGCCCGGCTGCTGCTGGGCTGGGCTTGCTGCCTGCCCGCCGCCTGCGCTGCCGCCGCATGGATCGAGGGCAGCAACTGTTGCTGCCCTTCCTCGCTTTTCGTCAGCGATTTTGGCGTCAATATTCTTCCTAAACACAAACACCGCGGTTCAAAACCAATCATTCGCATGACGAACAACCTGGCTCACGATACCACTGTTGGGAAATCAGCGGGGCGACATCATATCGCGCGGAAGAATAAGAAAACAAAAATCCCCGATTCCCAAAAGGATGTTCGCCGTCGTATGCGAAGATTGGTGCAAAAAAATCCGCAAAACACAAAAGCTGCATTATAGAGATTGTGTTACCTAGGGAGATCATATATCCCCTGTTTCCTTGCAGATCCTTAGGAGAGGGTGAAGGAGGTCAAGCGTCCTCCTCTCTAGCGGTGATCCACACAGCAGGGTAGCGGCGACCCTCCTCAAAACTCCAGGGCCTCTAAGGTGGAGAGGGAGAGGAGAATAGGAAAGGCAAGCAAAGACTCTAGCCTATGAGGTTGTGAATCCCTCCTATTTATAGAGATCCCCGTGTCAAACCCTAATGGGTCCTTCCCTAGTGGGTATTGGATGCATCCAATAAGACAAAGGGCTCCGTCCGGATATCTCATATCCGAACCTCTACTCATCGCAATGCCTACCATATGTGTGTGACTCTCTAGGCCCAACATCGAGTCTGGCCGTGAGTCATACTGTCGAGAACTCCTTCTAACTCGGAGAATTATTATCTCTGTAATAATTCACTCGACTCATCATTCCACGGACGTACTAGGCCATCACGCCAGTAGTCCCAGCAACGATCTGGGGAATCAATCCATTGGACCTGTCGTCCTTAGTTACCATGTACCTGTAATCCCTCATCCATCTAATATCCCGAGACCGTATATCGAGCATGGTGTTGTCGTCCAGGACCCATACGGTTTCTACTCGAAGTCTCGCTCTAATCGGATTTCTCCAGGAGAACTCTTTCTCTCTCAACCCGAATTTTACGGCCGGGGATTTGTCCGAGCAAGAACACATGGGATATTCCTCTCATGACACAAGAGAGTGGATGATCCTCTATCGACACTCAATAGCCCTCGTAAGGTCGACTACCACTCCCAATGACCCGGTTTGTACTAGATGCGGGACAGCCAAAACCTATAAGTCGGTATCAAAGAGTGGAGCACTCATCTGGGACATCCTTGGTGTCTTAAGTCTAAGGACCAGATACACCACTAGGACTCTGGAATGTTGTCGACAATAAGGCATCATCAACCATCCAGCATTCCGTAAAGCGGATCAATCAAGTGAACTCATTCTCCAATGAGCTTTTTTTGTCTTTGTATCCCTAGTGTCCCTACACGAGCAGCTATGAGACCAGCTGCATCCATCATATGGACGGGTATACAGCACACTAGTCTATCCGGTTATCACGATGTCCCTCTCGTGTAACCTATGATCGGGATTATTTAGGATATGTGTTTAAAGGTGAATCGATCTCATTATCGTGATCTCATCACGATCCGATTCCCATTGCACAAATCCAAGGACATCATAATATATATATGCATTTATGCAATAGTTATAAAGTGATATACGCCAAAATATAATAAGCAAAAAGATTCTGTATCAAGTCACACGTGCCATCACTCACGTGATTGGCTTGCTGGGCACCTATGACTAGCAACTCACGCACCGACTCCTCTTCTCAACCTTGGCCACTTCAATGGCACTGTCATGTCCTCAACCGTACACAATCCCTCGGTGTCACCAGCGCCTCCTTCCGTAGTGCGGTAGAGATAAAGCAACGCTGCCTTCCTCGGTGTCACCGGCGCCTCCTTTTGTAGTGCAGTAGAGACAAAGCAACACTGCCTTCCATCCGCACCGTCGCAACCACCATAGTGGCAAGCCCTTGGTAACGCTGCCCCTAACCGTACCACCATCGCTGCCTCCCAGCCCTCAACAACAGTGATCCCTCCACGCAGCAACCACAATAAGCATCGTTGCCTCCCACGTAGCGAACGCAGCTACATCCCCACATCCTCGCAGCAACCCTTTATTCCAATAGTGCTACCATCGATTGCATCACAATAGTAGCACCGAGTAGGGCAGTGATTGATGCCCTTGACCAACATAAAAAATAGGAGTTGAGATTACAGATTTGCAGTTGTACATAATGGCTGCTGATAACTCAGTGAAAGCACAAATGGAAGCATTGGAAACTAGAATTGAGAATCGGCTAATGGAAGCGTTAGAAATTAGAATTGAGAATCGGCTACAAGAAACCCTTCATGATTTCAAAAAGAGCTTGTTAGAGCACTTTAGCAGGTTTCAATAAGATGGGAGCTCAAGTTCTACGTTGCAGAGATATGGAAATACAGGAAAAGGGCCCCAAGACTGTGACACAAACTACTCATACATGAAGGTGGAATTTCTGAGGTGGGAAGATGGGGATCCGACTAGTTGGATCTCTAGGGCGGAAATTTTTTTTCGTTTTCATAGAACCCCAGAAGAATCCAAGGTAGAAGTGGTCTCAATCCAGCTCGATGGAGATGCAATCCAGTGGTACGATTGGTATGAAACTTTCCATGGAGTTCCTTCATGGGAGTAGTTCAAAAGAGGGCTTCTTGTTTGCTTCGGTCCATCAGAATATGAGAATGTTGATGGATAACTCGTCAAAATTCGTCAGACTTCTACAGTATTGGAATATCAGAGCAGGTTTGAAAGATTATCAAATCAAGCTAGAGATTCGTCAGAATTACAACTTTTGGGTACATTTATTGAAGGGCTTAATCTAGAGATTCAGTGTGAAGTTAAGGCTCATTAACCCTGCACCATGATAGCTGTGATTTTATTTGCATGCCTACATGAGGAAAAAATCAGCATGGAATACTGTTAGAATAGAGTGTCAATAAACAAGTGAGCAACAAGCAGCCCACCCTATCTATTCCCAGTCAAAATCCTATCACTCATAGACTAAACCAAGAAGAACTCAAAGAAAGATCAGCGAAGGGTTTGTACTATGATGAAAAGTGGAGTATGGAGAACCAATATAAACAAGGGCAACTTCTGATTATTGAGCGAATTGGAGAGGAACCAGAAACAAAAGAGTTGGACTCCGATCATAAAGGTGTGAAAACTGATGAAGATATTGAAGCCATAACACATATAGTGCATGCATTGGCTGGCTATGCTAGCCCACAAACTATGAAAATCGGAGGAACTTTGAAGCATCAGCTTGTCACTGTTTTGATTGGTACAGATAGCACTAATAATTTTATGGACAGGAAAGTTGCAGCCCGATTAGCTTACCACATTGAAGGCTGTGATAGATTCGAAGTAAAGATCACTGATGGACGGATTTTTACTTGTGATAGCAAATGTTCAAAGATAAAATTGATTATATAGGGCCAGGAGTTTCTTACAATGATTACTACACTGAAAGACCAACTTGTTGCTTACACTATTAAAAAGTGGAGACCATACTTACTTGATCAATGGATTATGATGCGTTGCAGATAGCCTATGACTGAAGTGCTGAATGAGAAGCTCCTCGAGTTTAATGTTGCTCAACCTTGAGGAGAAGGCTGATTTGAAAAGGGAGGAATTATTAGGACCCTTTTTCTAAGCTTTTGAATAATGTTTATTGAGTCTGTTTAGTTTAGTTGTTTATTGAGTTTGTTTAGTTCAGGTAGAGTCGGATAGGGGTTTATTTAATATTTAATTATTATTAAGAGTCCAAGTCCTGGTGGACTCTAGGTGAAACTCTATAAATAGTGATATAACCCTTTCTTTTAAATCAATCAATCAATAAAATATTATTCTAATATGTGGACAAACCCTAGGAGGTCGATCCCCTCGAAGTGATCAAGGAGGCCGATCCCCTCGAAGCGATCATTATCATTCCCTTTTCTCTCCTTTCTTCCACGATAAGACCTTAGGGTCTTATCAGAGCCATACATTTTAAATGAACATTTATAGGCAAAATGATCATGCCTACCACAAAAATTACACTTAACCTTAGGGGGAATATATAATGTTGGTCCTTTAATAAAAGTAATTGACTTTTATTGAGTGTTACTCACAAAGCCGATTCCTTCCTTTCTACGAACATGAACTTTATTGGTAAGAATCATGTTTAATAATTTGTTACCAATTTTAATTTTTTTTAAGTGAAACTAACTCTTCACACATAATGTAAGGAGTTAATAAGCATTTATCATACTCATTTTTTAATTTATCAAATTCATTAAAGAGAGATGTATGATCCTTTTTTAACATTTTATATTTCTTACTAACTATTTTAAGCTCATCATACAAATTATGAAATGCATCAAATAATTCATTATAAGGTAAAAAAGATTCGTTTGAGTCACTTACCTCATTGTTGAGTCATTAGAGCATAGTTTGCTACCTCATCTTTATTGGTTTACTCATTGTCTTCGGATGCACTAGATTCATCTCAAGTCACTTTGAGTACTTTCTTCTTCAGTTGAGGACATTCACTTTTGAAGTATCCTAACCTTTTTCATTCATAGCAAGTTATTGTATCCTTTTTAAGTTCATTTTTATTCTTAGATTCTTATTTTATGAACTTTTAAAATTTTATTAAGATGAGTTCAAAATCATCATTATCACTTAAGCTTTCGCTCGAGTGGTATTCTTTTATTCTAAGTTCAATATCCTTCATATTCTTTGGAAGGTCATTCTCATGTTCATCGTGTGCCTTGCAAGTCATTTCATAGGTCATTAATGACCCTATGAGTTCTTCAAGAGAAAAATAGTTCAAGTTCTTTGCTTCTTGAATAGCAATTATTTTTGGATCCTAATTTTTTGGAAGAGATCATAAAATTTTATTAATAAGTTCAAGATTAATAAAACTTTTACTAAGTGCTTTCAAACTATTAAAAACATATGTAAAATGGGTGTACATGTCACCAATGGTTTCACTTGGCTTCATTTGAAATAATTCATAATTATATACCGAAAGATTAATCTTAGACTCTTTAACTTTACTTATGCCTTCATGTGTAACTTTGAGTGTGTGTCAAATATTATATGTAGTTTTGCAAATAGAAATACGATTAAACTTATTTTTATCTAAAACATAAAATAAAGCATTCATAGCTTTAGTATTTAAGGAAAACAATTTTTTCTCTAAATCATTCCATTTATTCATTGGTCTAGAGGATTTTTGAAAACCACATTCGATAATATTTCATAAATCAAAGTTCATAGAAATTAAAAAAATCATCATTCGAGTTTTCCAATACGTATAGTCTGTCCCATTGAACATAGGAGGACAAGTGATAGAGCAACCCTCTTGATTGCTAGCAAAAGCTATTCAATCTCTCTTAAACCAAATGAAAAAAAATTGGCTCTGATACCAATTGTTAGGACCGAAACAACATTAAGAAGTGGGGAGGTGAATTAGTGCTTTCGTAAAAACTATGATAATTCAAAAACTTCATTCGATAAAACCCATATCAGAAATGCATTTAACTTAAAAACGTTCTAAGAGTAGTGAGCAAGTAAATTAGTTTGTAATATAAATGAAAAGCATAAAGTAAATACATATCAATTTTATAGTGGTTCGGTTGTCCCGGCCTATATATACTCTCAATTTCTCTTCCGTTGAGGCCACCAGCATTCACTATGTTAGGATTGAGTCAGCACTAAGAAGGAGGGGGAGGGGGGTGAATTAGTACAGTAGATAAAACACATCGATTTTGAAAAATCTTCGTATGATAAAAATTGATTTTAGAAATGTGAGTTTAAATTGAAAGCATATAGAAGAGTGTAATGAGAAGGTAAAGTAAGTAAGGTAGTTTACAATGAAGATAAATAATAAAACAGAAATACAAACCATTTTATAGTGGTTCGGTCGTCGTGACCTACATCCACTTAACTAATTCCTCTTCTGTCGAGGCCACCGGCATCCACTAATGATCTTCTTTCAATCGAGCAAAGATCAACTACCCTTTTATACCTTCTCCTTTTCACAAGTTTAGGAGATAATCTTTACACCCCTCTTTTACAAGGTTTCCCTCACAGACCTCCCTTAGAACTCTCTCTAAGCTTTAGAAGGAGGGAACTCAACTTTCTAATAGGGTTTACAATTTTAGCATCATACAGTTTTGCTCAATTTTTTTTCTGCTCCATACAGGAATAACTGGGGTATTTATAGACCCCAAATGACTTCAAAACATAGAGCCAAAATTTAAATCCCCGAGATTTCGGGGTACAGGCAGTACCATCGCCTGTAGCCTAACACTAGGCGGTACCACCGCCTAGAAGACTATGTCTAGGAGGTACCACGCCTAGACTGATGGTACCACCACCTGATAGTCTCTTCGAGATTGTGTTTGGGCGGTACCACCGCCTGACACAATCTTGAAGACTATGTCACGACGGTTCCACCTATTTGTTCATTGTTTGAGTCTTTTCACTTGGCCCAACATAGCCCAAACTGAGGCCCAATTAATCCTTAATTGAGTTGGCCCAATTCTAATCCAATTATGTGCTAACTACGAATTTTAAGACATATACTAAGCTAAATAAGTCCAGTAAGTTTAGGTTTCTTCCGGCGAGCTTTCAACGATCTTCCGGCGAACTTTTGGTGATCTCTCGGCAATGTTCCAACGGGCTCTTGACAAGCTCCTAGACTTCACGATGATCTTCTTGGCGAGTTTTGATGAGCTTTGTTGGCAAGCTCCTGGACTTCTCAATCAATTCTGGTAGAACTTCCAAGGAAC
Source organism: Musa schizocarpa (assembly GCA_900464855.2). Taxonomy (NCBI): domain Eukaryota; kingdom Viridiplantae; phylum Streptophyta; class Magnoliopsida; order Zingiberales; family Musaceae; genus Musa; species Musa schizocarpa. Next base: position 35,977,435 of record LS990922.1, on the reverse strand, counting down.
ATCCGGACTTCAGACGAACTCTTAAGCTCCCACCGAAATCTTGTTCTTAACTTCGGGACTTCATTTTGCTTTATGCCTTGATCACTATCATAATTAATCCTGCACACTTAAAACCTACTTCGATCTAGACAATTATTACAAAGCTTGAATCAAATGTTGTTTGGCATGTCATTGGTTCATCGACGCTTCGTTTGATTCTTCAACGCATCGTCCTCTCTTGCGGCCGATTGCCCAATCGGCTAGTTGACCTCTGCAACTCCAATTTCCTTAGCACAATTTTTGCTCTTCTTGGCTCGATGTCCGAACCCATAGCCCGAAGCTTTCTGCCGATATATCGACCGATCCTCCGGCTCGACGTCCAATCTTCTGACATGTTCTACCCATGGCCCGAAGCTTCCTACGTCATGCAAAACACATATCAAATCATAAACACTATCAATTGGTTTCATCATCAAAATATGAGATTCAACAATCTCTCCCTTTTTTATGATGACAACCAATTGATGACAGAGTTAACCTTAACTCCCCCTATCAATATATCGTACTGATAGGACTCTTGGATTCAAAAATCCAAGTAACATGTCATCATAAAATCTTACATAACATTATCATACTTCTCCCCCTTTGTCATCAACAAAAAGGAGAAGTGCAACTTTTAAGATTTAGATATGTAATTTCAAATCATTGCATTGTAAACATAATCTCAAGTTTTATTATCATGCAAGCTAGCAATTTTGCTTCCTAGCAAGTTTATCTCCTTGCAATTTGTAAGCTAGCAAATTTAGCAAGTGTTACATCATATTAGAACATGGAAACTAGCAAATTTATATCATTTTAGAGTATGCAAGCTAGCAAATTTTATACATATGAAAGTTAGCAAAATTTTACATCTTTTGAGATGTGCAAAATAGACTATTTTTGCATCTTCTTGAAACGTGCAACTTAACAAACATTGCTTCTCTTGAGATTTATAAGATATACTTATTGCTTCTCGTTTAAGATGAACAAGCTAGCAAGTTTGCCTCTCTTGTGATATGTATGTTTACAAATTTTGCTTCTCTTTAGATGTGCAAGCAAGCAAGCAAGTTTTTCTATCTTTGAAATGTGCAAGCCAACAAATTTATCTCCCCCTTTGTCATTATAAAAAAGAAGGGAAGAATATAATTTTATAATTCTTTTTTCCTTTATAATAATTTTTAAATCATGACAAATATAAAGTATCATTCTTAAATGACATAAGGTATCATTTCAAAAAATGATAATTGTTGATTTTCACATCATTTCATCAAAAAAATCATAGTATTACGTGCATCATTCCAAATCATAAATATTTCAAATCATGATGGTATGAAAATGTCAAATTACATTACATCATACCATGCATGATCATAACTTCTCATTTGTATGCATCAACATAATATCATGAGTATTTCATACATAATTTCATATTATCACATGAAGGATAACAAAAAAAATTGGTGATGAGATATACTTTTTGAATACAAGGAATTATATAAAGAAGTCATATAACGAAATATAAGATCATGTGAATGCCAAAAGACATGATTCATATAGTAAATCTCCTCTTTAAATAAAATACCAAGAGAAGAAAATCCTAGGAGTATAAAGAAGGGATCTTGACTTAAAAAAATCTCAAGTAATTCCAAGAAATCAAGATCATGATATGATTGAAAAAAAATCTCATTTAGATTCAAATCATCAAATCATCAAAATTATTTTTAAGAGATTCAAAATTACATAAATTAATTTATCAATCTCTTGAGATGCTAGCGATTTTCTTTCTCTCATTTTTCATTGTAAACATGAAAGAAGAAGAGGGGAATTTTTAATGGTAAAATTTATTTCCTTCTTACATCAATGCTCTAAGCATCACATAAATATAAAGGTAATCATATGAAAATCATGACATGAAGATGAAATATCAAGAAAAATCAATTCGTAAATGATTCATATTGATAAATCTCCTGTTAAATAATCAAAAGGAAATATTAGGAGATCAAATAGTAAAAGATCTTTAAAAGAAATTTAAAGTCATGAATTCCGAAAAAGATATTCTCTTTAGTAAATGGTAAAAAGTCATTCAAGAATAAAATATGAGGGATCTTGATTTACATAAAGAAAATATTAAGTTTTGATTCCAAGAATTAAAGATCATGTTATAGATAAGACTCATTCAAATCGTCAAATCATCAAAATCATTTTCAAGAAACATGCTTTCCACTTTTTAGTTGTTTCAATTTAAGTGATTTACTTTCTTACAAGCATGCCCAAGTTTTTACGCCAAATCAAAACATGCATCATTGATTAAAATCAAAAAATAAATTTTATTATCAAAATCATCATGACAAAAAATATAACAGATTAAACATAAGGCTTCTTTAAACAAGCGATTTGATTTATCATTTTGATTCCAATGATAATACATTTTTCTTTTTATCTGTTTCATTTTATGTGATTGATTTCATATAAGTATGCTTAAGTTTTTCACATGAAAACCATCCATCATGTTTAAAATCGAAAAACAATACAAAATCATCAAGATACACATAATTGTTTCTTATAACATACAAGGAATTAATATTATTTGATGTGCAAGTATTATTACAAAACATGCAATTGTCATGATAATATATATATATATATATATATATATATATATATATATATATAATTAATCATGAAAAGCACTAAGTAATTTCATGGTAAGGAAAAAGAGATTCGAATTAGTCGCTTACCTTATTGACGAAAGCCGTCAATGTGTAGTTCACCACCTTGCCCTTGTTAGTTTACTCATTATCTTTGAATGAGCTCGATTCATCCTAAGCCACCTTGAGTGCTTTCTTGTTCTTTGACAACTTCTTCTTTTTAAGTTTATTTTGACTTTTTGATTCGTGTTTTAAGAACTTTTTTATTTTTATTGTGAAAAGTTCAAGGTCATCATCATCATCATCACTTGAGTTGTCACTCAAGTGGTATTCTATTATTCAAAGTGTCAAATCCTTCATGTTCTTTGGAAGGTAGTTCTCATGTTCGTTTTGTGCCACAAAAGTCATTTCGTAGGTCATCAAAGATCCGATAAGTTCTTCAAATGGAAAGTGGTTCAAGTTCTTTGATTCTTATATTGTTGTTGCTTTCAAATCTCAATTTTTAGAAAGTGATCGTAAAATTTTTTTCACAAGTTCAAGATTCGAAAAACTTTTACCAAGAACTTTTAAACTATTGACGACATACGTAAAACGGGTGTATATGTCTCTAATAGTCTCACTTGGTTCCATATGAAATAATTCAAAATCACGCATCAAAAGATTGACTTTAGATTTTTTAACTCTATTAGTACCTTCGTGTGTGATTTCAAGAGTGTGCCAAATATTGTTCGCAGTTTCACAAATAGAAACCCGATTAAATTCGTTCTTATCTAAAGTGCAAAATAGAGCATTCATGGCTCTAGTATTTAAAGAAAAAGTTTTCTTCTCCAAATCATTCCATTCTTTCATTAGAGTAGAAGACTTTTTAAAACTGTTTTCGATAATATTCCATAAATTCAAATCCATAGAAAGTAAGAAAACTCTCATTTGAGTTTTCCAATAAGTGTAGTCCGTCCCATTGAACATAGGACGACGAATGATAGAAAATCCCTCTTGAAAGCTGAAAAGAGTCATTTCTCTTAGGTGTTAAACCAAATGAGAAAGACGTGGCTCTGATACCAACTGTTAGGATCGAGTCGGCACTAAAGGGGGGGGTGAATTAGTGCAGCGGATAAAATACGTCAGTTTTAAAAAAACTTCATATGATAAATATTGATTTCGAAAATATGAGTTTAACTTGAAAGTATATAGAAGAGTGTAATGAGAAGGTATAGCAAGTAAGGCAGTTTGCAATGAAGATAAATAACAAAACAGAAATGCAAATCATTTTATAGTGGTTCGGTCATCGTGACCTACATCTATTCCACTGATTCCTCTTCCGTTGAGGCCATCGACATTCACTAATTATCTTCTTATAATCGGGCAAAGATCAACTACCCTTTTACATCTTCTCCTTTTCACAGGTTTAGGAGACAACCTTTATACCCCTCTTTTACAAGGTTTCCCTCACACACTTCCCTTAGAATTCTCTCTAAGCTTTAGGAGGAGGAAACTCAACTTTCTAATAGGGTTTACAATTTTAGAATCATAGAGTTTTGCTCAATTTTCTTGCTACTCCATGCAGGAATAGTTGGGGTATTTATAGACCCCAAATGGCTTCAAAACTTGGAGCCAAAATTCAAATCCCTGATATTTCGGGGTACGGGCGGTACCACCGCCTACACTAGGCGATACCACCACCCAGTCTGGCGGTACCACCACCTAGAAGACTATGTTTGGGTGGTACCACCGTCTGAGAGTCTCTTGGAGACTGGGTATGGGTGGTACCACCGCCCAAACCGACGATACCATCTCTTGACATAGTCTAGGAGACTGTACCACGATGGTTCCACCTGTTTGGCCATTGTTTGGGCCTTTTCATTTAGCCTAACACAGCCCAAACTTGGGCCAAGTTGGCCCCTAATTGAGTTAGCCTAATTCTAACCCAATTATGTACTAACTATGAATTTTAAGGCATACACTAAGCTAAATAAGTTCGGTAAGTCTAGGTTTCTTCCGGCGAGCTTCCGGCGATCTTCCGGTGATCTTCCAACGAACTTCCGATGATCTCTTGGCAATGTTCCAGCGGACTCCTGGCAAGCTCCTAGACTTCATGATAATCTTCTTGGCGAGTTCTGATGAGCTTCTTTGTCAAGCTCCTAAATTTCTCGATCAATTCCAGCAGAACTTTCGATTAACGTCTGGACTTCCGACGAACTCTCAAACTCCCAACGAAATCTCATTTTTAATTTGGGGACTTCATTTTGTTTTATGCCTTGATCACTATCGTAATTAATCCTACACACTTAAAACCTACTTCGATCTAGACAATTATTATAAAGGTTGAATCAAATGTTGTCCGACATGTCATTAGTTCATTGACGCTTCGTCCGATTCTTCGGCGCATCGTCCTCTCTTGTGGCCTATTGCCCAATCAGCTAGTTGACCTCCACAACTCCATTTTCCTTGGCACAATTTCCGCTCTTCTTAGCTCAATGCCCGAACCCATGGCTCGAAGCCTTCTACATATACGTCGACCGATCCTCTAGCTTGTCGTCCAATTTTCTGACATGTTCTACTCTGGCCCAACATAATTCTTCCTGCTTTGATTATCTTTCCTGATCAAATTTTCCTATGTCACTCAAAACGCAGATCAAATCATAAACACTATCAATTATTTTTATCATCAAAATCTGAGATTCAACACACTAACGATCTTCTTTCAATGGGTGAAGATCAATTACCCTATTTACTACTATTTTTCCTTTTCATAGGCTCAGGAGAGAACCTTTACACCTCTCTCTTTTACGCTAAGAGCTCACTCCTCCCTTAGAAAGACCTCTAAACACTAGGAGGAAGAGAGTCTACACTTCAAGAGAGATTACAACTCTTTTTTTCACAAGAATTCTTTCCCCTTTTCTACTCTTTTTCTTACTTAACATAACTAAGAATAACTAGGATATTTATAGGCCTCAAATGACTTCAAAAGTAGAGCAAAAAATTTAAATCCCTGGGTTTTCGGGTTACTAGCAGTACCACCGTCAGTACTAGGCAGTACCATCACCTATCACCTAGTGTACTAGTGGTACCACCACCTAGTCGGGGTGATACCACCGTCTGATAGTCTAGGAGACTGTTTGGGTAGTACCACTACTAGTTTAGGCAATATCACCACCGAACACTGGTGGTACCACCATCGGGTCTCCTAGAATCATACACTTGTACATTCCAGGTCATAGGCAATTCCACTACCTGGTCTAGCGGTGCCACCGCCTGACCCAACTATGGGTCATTGAATAGGCCTCTCAATAGGCCCAAATTAGCCCTAGATCGGGCCCAATTGGCCCATAATTGAGTTTACACCCGAAACTAACTCAATTAAGACCTAAACTACTTCAATCTAGATACACATGATTACAAACACAAAACCTATGTTGTTTGAAATGTCATTGGTTCATCCAATGTATCATCCTCTCTTCCAAAGTATTGCTCAATCCATCGGCATGTTGACCTCCCGCAACATCTGATCTTCTTAGCGCAATGTGCTAGTCATAGGTGTCATACAAGTCATGTGAGTGATGGCAAGTGTAATTTGACATGTAATATTTTAGCTTATTATTATTATTTAGTATTTTATCATTTTATATTGACTATTACTTAAATATACTGTGATGTCCATGAATCTGTATAATGAGAATCAGATCGTGATGAGATCACGATAATGAGACTGATTCGCCTTTAAACACAAATCCTAAATAATCCCGGTCATAAGTTACTTTAGAGGGACATCGAGATAACTAGACAGACTGGTATACTGTATACCCCTCCATATGATGGATGCAGCTGGTCTCATAGCTGCTCGTGTGGGGACACTATGGATATAGTACAGGTGCTCATTGGAGAATGAGTTCACTGATTGATTCGCTTATAGAATGCTGGATGGTTGATGATGCCTTATTATTAGACAGTGATTCTATAGTCCTAGTGATGTATCTGATCCTTAGACTTGAGACACAAAGGATCTATAGTCCTAGTGGTATATCTGGTCACTAGCGATTCTATAGTACTCCACTCTTTGATACCGGACTTATAGGTCTAGAGGTTCCGGATCTAGCACAACCAGTCATCAGGAGTGGTAGCTAACCTTACGAGGACTATTGAGTATCAATAGAGGATTATCCACTCTTAGTATCATGAGAAGAATATCCCATGTGTTCTTGCTCAGACAAATCCCTAGTTAGGGTCATTCGGATTGAGAGAGAAAGAGTTCTCTAGGAGAATTCGATAGAGCGAGACTCGAATAGAAACCGTATGGGTCTAACAACACTATGCTTAGTATACGGTCTCTAGGATATTAGATGGATGAGGGACTATAGGTACATGGTAACTGAGGATAGACGGGTCTAATGGATTGGATTCCCCTGTATCGTCTGGGGACTACGATATAGTGGCATAGTACGTCCGCAATCGATGAGCTGAGTGAATTATTATGGAGATAATAATTCACTAACCTAGAAAGAGTTCTGGTAGGTATGACTCACAACCAGCTCGATATTGAGCCTAGAGGGTCACACACATATGGTAGGCATTGCAACGAGTAGAGGTTCGGATATGAGATATTCGTCGTAGCCCCTATTTTATTGGATATCTAATAAGCTCCTAAATTATTGGATTCTATGGATGAGATCCAATAAGAGCCCATGAGAGATTATTAGATAAAGATCCACTAATCTAAGAGGCCTGGGTAGTTAGATGAAGATCCAATACCCAATAGGGTAGGATCCATTAGGGTTAAGTTGATAGGGGACCTCTATAAATAGGAGGGAATCAGTGGTTCATAGGCACGAACCTTTTTGGTTTGCCTCTCCAATTCTCTACCCCTTTTCCTCCTCCTCATAGCAGGCCTAGAGTTATGAGGAGCGTCGTCATAGCCTTGCTGTGTGGATCACCACAAGAGAGGAGGGCGCTTGACCTCCTTCACCCATTATTAGAGATCTGTAGGGATTTAGGGATATACGATCTCCTTAGGTAATACAATCTTTAATATACGCAACATTTTGTTTCATAGATTTTGTACACTAATCTTCGCACAACGACGAACACATCTTTTAAAATTTGGGGATTTTGATTTTTATGTTCATCCGCTGCGCATGTGATGTCGCCCCCCTAAGATTTACTAATAGTGGTATCAGAGCCAGGTTACGATCATAGGAGTTGTGAGTTAGCTGTTGGCCAGTGACCTGCTAGTTATAGGTGCCCAGCAAGCCAATCACGTGAGTGATGGCATGTGTGACTTGATACAGAATCTTTTTGCTTATTATATTTTGGCGTATATCACTTTATAACTATTGCATAAATGCATATATATATATATTGTGATGTCCTTGGATTTGTGCAATGGGAATCGGATCGTGATGAGATCGATAATGAGATTGATTACCTTTAAACACATATCCTAAATAATCCCGGTCATAGGTTACGAGAGAGGGACATCGTGATAACCGGATAGGACCGGTGTCTTTGTATATACCGTCCATATGATGGATGCATTTGGTCTCATAGCTGCTTTCGTGTAAGGACACTAGGGATACAGTATAGGTGCTCATTGGAGAATGAGTTCACTGATTGATCCGCCACGAAATCTTTGGATGGTTGATGATGCCTTATTGTGACAAATGATTCCGTAGTCCTAGTGGTATATCTGGTCCTTAGACTTGAGACACCAAGGATATCTGTATGAGTGCTCCACTCTTTGATACCAGACTTATAGGTTTGGCTGTCCCGGATCTAGTACGGTGGTCATTGGGAGTGGTAGTCAACCTTACGAGGGCTATTGAGTGTCGATAGAGGATCATCCACTCTGCGTCATGAGAGGAATATCCCATGTGTTCTTGCTCGGACAAATCCCGGCAGGGGTCATTCGGGTTGAGAGAGAAAGAGTTCTCGGGGGAGAATCCGATTCGAGCGAGACTTCGAGTAGAAATCGTATGGGTCCGACAACACCATGCTCGATATATGGTCTACAGGATATTAGATGGATGAGGGACTATAGGTACATGGTGGCGAGGACGAGACAGGTCCAATGGATTGGATTCCCTGTATCGTTTGGGGACTACGTAGTGGCCTAGCACGTCGTAGTCGATGAGTCGAAAGTGAATTATTATAGAGATAATAATTCACTTGAAGTTAGAAAGGATTCGGCGGTATGACTCACGACCAGCTCGATATTGGGCCCTGGTCACACACATATGGTAGGCATTGCGATGAGTAGAGGTTGGATATGAGAGATATCCAATGGGACCCTTGTCTTATTGGATGCAGATCCAATACCCACTAGGAAGGACCCATTAGGGTTTGACACGGGATCTCTATAAATAGGAGGGATTCATGACCTCATAGGCTAGAGTCTTTGCTTGCCCTTCCTATTCTCCCTCCCTCTCTACCTCGAGGCTGGAGTTTTGAGGAGGGTCGTCGCAACCCCTGTTGTGTGGATCACCACTAGAGGAGGACGCTTGACCTCCTTCACCCTTTCCTAAGGATCTGTAAGGAAACAGGGATATCGATCTCCCTAGGTAACACAATCTCTATCGCAGTTTTGTGTTTTCTTGGATTTTTTGCGCGACCAATCTTCGCATCGACGGCGAACATCTTTTTTTGGGAATCGGGGATTTTTGTTTTCTTGTTCTTCATTGCAGATATGATGTCCCCCATGAATTCCCAACATTGGTATCGAGCCAGGTTGTTTGTGCGAATGATTAGTTTTTTGAACTTCGTGTGTTGTGTTTAGGAAGAATATTGACGTCAAAATCGTTGACACAAAAAGCGAGGAAAGCGCAACGATTCTGCCCTCGATCTCAGATGCCTGACCACTGCGGCGGCCGCGCGCCCAAACCAGGCACCACAGCCGCCGGGCGATGCATAGCGCTGTGCCTGCAGCAATCGACGGCCGGTCTGCTTGCAGCAGAGGTTCTGGCGACGGGTCGGCAGGCGCCATGGGCGACCGACCCATGGCGATGAGGCCACCCAGGCGGCGGCGATGGGCGACACCACCTGAGGGCAGCGGCGTCTGTGGCCCTTCTCCCCACTGCAAAAACCCGTGGCGGCCGCCGCCAATGACCTGCTTCTGGCCGCCTGCCTCGCTGAACAAAAACCCAGGCGCGGGGCGCCTGGGGGGTGCCCACCTATTGGCAGCGCCGCTAGGGGCGTGTAAAACTGACAATGGCACTGCCCTTGCCCTCCCGCCTGAGCCGCCGCCCGGCCGAGGGCGGCGGCGGCTTGATAGAGGGAATTAGGGTTTTGGGCAAAAGGACAGTTTTGTCCTTGTGAATTTGAGAAATTCCAGTTTCTGTCTTTTATCCAAATTATGAAAATACCCTTAGGAATTGAGAAATTCCCTACATGTTCCTGATTTCATAAAAATATTAATTAATTAAAAGGTTTAGTTAATTATTATTTTTTATTATTATCTAGTAGTCCTACATGATGATGATTATTTATACATATGATGTATGATGTGTGGACGGATGATCATGGACCGTGTGATGTATGTACTTGTGATTATTATTATTGAGGTCTGCGAACCTCCATTATATTTCTCGTTTATTGTCGGGCCTACGTGCCTATGATTAAGTTGTAATCACATGAGGAGGCACAGCGGGAGCGTGGATGCAATAGCGGGACCCACGAGACAGACGATCGTGATGCATGGAGATGCATCAAGATGTAAACGGAAGCAAACGGGCGAGATGGACGATCACAAGGGCATGGAGATGCACCGTTGCACACATAGATCTTGATGTGAGTGATTAGGCCCACTGGCTCGGGCCTAATCATATTAGGTTGTAGTCCATGATCATCGATGTGATTGCTTATACACATACTAGATATGTATATATATTTGCATGCGATGTAGATATATATTAAATATGTATATGTGTGACATGTCATATTAGGAGACCAAATTATAGAAACATCTCTCGATAATATTAAGTCAAGAAGCGTGAGGCAATTAGATTGACCCCGTGGCCTTCCATCGTTATGAGTAGGAACCGATTCGGTGTAGGTTGAGTTGGTCAAGTCTCTCGAGACTCACCTATATCGCGATTCGCTATCTTCTTTTACGACATAGAGATGTCACCGGTGACCTGAGGACATGGTATGCTTGGTCGAGTCCCTCGAGGGTATATCATCAAATTAGACTCATCTTGTAACGAAGGTGTTGACTTAACCGAGCATCATGGTTGGTCGAGTCCCTCGAGGCCATGGTGATTCGGAGGCCGAACAGGACGGGAATCACAAGGAGTTGTGATCGGCAAGAGTTGCCTACCTTTTAGGCTTAGTGTGATTGGTCGAGTCCCTCGAGGTTACACTAAGACGCTGATTGGATCCTGATCCCCACTAGAAGTCTGCTGGAGACTTCCGTTTCACGTGCTGAGGGTGTCGCGTGACTCGTTAGTAAAATAGTGGGAGCATATTAAGATAGAAGTCCATATCTTGATAGTTTATTTCTTGCAAAATCTGCATGTTATTCATTTCTGCTACATCTTTATTTTCAGAAAATGTCGCTTTCAAATCCCTTACGTGGCATACTTGATGTCAACCGCCTTACTGGTCCAAATTATATGGATTGGCTCCGTAACTTGAGAATTGTTCTCACAGCGGAGAAAATCGTGTACGTCCTTGATACAGTGATGCCTACGCCCGAAGAAGGGGCAAGCGAGGATGAGATCACTCGCTACGTGAAGTACATTGATGACTCCACTCTTGCTTAGTGCTATATGTTGGGCTCTATGACTCCAGAGTTACAGAGACAACATGAAAAGATGGATGCCAGATCCGTTCTCCTACATGTCCGCAAATTGTTTGAGGAATAGGGAAGGACTCAACGATATGAGATATCTAAGAGCCTTTTTCCACGCTAGGATGACTGAGGGGACACCGATTCAGAACCATGTCCTAAAGATGATTGAGTGGATAAAGAAACTCACAGGTCTAGGATTGGTCCTAGAGGATAACTTGTGTGTGGACATTGTGCTTCAGTCCCTACCAGATTCCTTTTCACAGTTCATAATGAATTTTAATATAAACAAGCTTGAGGTGACTCTCCCAGAGCTCCTCAATATGTTGAGGGAGGCAGAGAGTACTATTAAGAAAGAGAAGCCAGTTCTCTACTTTGGTGAGACCGTAAAGAAAAAAAAAGCAGAAAAGTCTCTTAAGAAGGGAAAGGGCAAGGGCAAACAAGGTAAAAGCAAAGGTTGCTAAGAAAGACCCAAAGCAAAGGACAAAGGCCGGTCTTCTCTTGTGTGGTAAAGATGGGCATTGAAGAGAAACTGCAAAGAGTACCTCGCAGAAAGAAGGGGCTAAACAAAAAGCTTGATGAAGCTTCAGTACATTCATGATCAGTCTCCATTTGTTAGACTCTTATGATAACACATGGGTATTAGATACCGGTAGTGCTTATCATATATACAATTCGTTTGCGGGTTTGGCAAGGCCTAGGAGACTACAGAGAGGCTGAGATGGACCTCAAGATGGGTAATGGAGCAAAAGTTGTTTGTATTATGCATTTGTTGAGGTAAGCCCTACATCTGCCTAGTGGAGCTTTTATTGCATTAGATGCATGTTATTTTGTTCATTTTATTATCAAAAATATTATCTCCATTTCATGTTTAACAGTTAGTGGATATAAATTTGTTTTTGAGAACAATGGTTATTCGATATTATTAGATGATAAGATCATCACGAAAGGAACATTGCATGATGGTTTATTTATGTTAGACACCACTCCACATATCATGAATGTAAATATGTCCAAAAGGAAACGAGATGAGTTGAACAGTGCATACCTGTGGCATTGTAGGCTAGGTCACATCCATGAAAGAAGGATTCAAAAGTTGCTAAATGATGGATATCTAGATACATTCGACTATGTGTCATATGCGACTTGTGAGCCTTGCATTCGTGGAAAACTGACCAAATCTCCATTTAGTAGAACTGGAGAGAGAGCCAATGAGTTGTTGGAACTCATACATAGTGATGTATGTGGACCCATGTTAACTCATGCCATTGGAGGTTACTCCTACTTCATTGCATTTACTAATGATTTCTCAAGGTATGGATATGTGTACTTAATGAAGTACAAGTCTGAGGCCTTTGAAAATTGAGAGTATAAGAATGAGGTGGAGAACCAATTTGGAAAGAGTATCAAAACTTTTCGATCGGATCGAGGAGGTGAATACTTAAAGTACAGAGTTTACTCGGTTCCTCAAGGACCATGGGATATTATCCCAATGGACACCTCCTTATACACCTCAGCTCAATGGTGTCTCCGAAAGGAGAAATCGTACATTATTAGATATGGTACGGTCCATGATGAGTTTTCACGACCTACCCATCTCATTCGGGGATATGCCCTAGAAACCGCAGCTTACCTTACGAACAGAGTTCCAACTAAATCGGTAGTGTCTACACCATATGAGATATGGAAAGGAAGAAGCCCGATCTTAAGGTTGTTAAGATGGGGCTGCCTTTGCCCATGTTAGAAGACACAACCCCAATAAGTTAGAATCAAGGACAAAGCGATGCAAATTTGTGGGATACCCAAAGGAAACTTTGTGGGTATTATTTCTATCATCTCGAGGACCAAAAGGTCTTTTGTAGCTAAGAGAGCAGTGTTCTTGAGAAGGAACACATTCTTGACGGAGGCATGGTGGGAGAATGATAGAATTGGCGAGGTTGGAGAACCAAGCTCAAGCACCACTCTACCCAGAAGTGCGTTTTGGTACCTAATACACAAGTATCAACTTTACGGTGTCCGATAGAGTATCCCATCCTCCCCGAGAGATATGTTGGACATATTAGAGTAGAGGATGTAGAGGATATTGATCCTCGGACCTACGAGGAGGCTATTATGAGTATAGACTCTAGGAATTGGAAAAAGCCATGAATGCGAGATGGATTCTATGTACTCCAATAAGGTTTGGAACCTAGTTGATGCTTAGAAGGTATTGTACCCATCGGTTGCAAGTGGATCTTTAAGAAAAAAAGATGGGAGTAGATGGAAAGGTAGAGACCTATAAAGCAAGGCTAGTGGCTAAGGGGTATCGTCAAAGGCAAGGTGTTGACTACTGACGAAACTTTTCTCACCAGTAGCAATGCTAAAATCCATCGAGAATTCTATTAGCTATTGCAGCACACTATGATTATGAGATCTGGAAGATGGATGTGAAAACCGCATTCCTCAATGGGAACCTCGAGGAGGAGGTGTATATGATGCAACCTGAGGGATACGTGTCCAAGAACTGCCCAGATAAGGTGTGTAGGTTGTTTAGATCCATTTATGGACTAAAGCAAGCTTCGAAGTTGGAACATAAGATTTGATGAGGCAATCAGATCTTATGACTTAGATAAAAACGAAGATGAGCCTTGTGTATACAGAAAGGTAAGTGGGGCGCTATCACCTTTTGGTGTTATATGTGGATGACATCCTCATCATTGGGAATAACATAGGAATGCTATCCTGATGAAAGGCTTGGTTATCTAGACACTTCTCCATGAAGGACTTAGGGGAAGCATCTTTTATCTTGGGGATTAGAATCTATAAAGATAGATCCAAGAGGATGCTTGGCTTGTCCCAGTCAGTACATAGAAACTATTGTCAAAAGGTTTGGCATGAAAAATTTCAAGAGAGGTCTCATACCGATGAGACATGGGATATTGCTTTCTCTACCAGTATGTCCCCAAAGACTCGGAAGAAAGGGCAAACATGGATATGATACCTTATGCCTCAAAGCAATAGGGTCTATCATGTATGTCATGCTATGTCTTGGGGCTGATATAGCGCATGCATGCTCCGAGTGTCACGGCGGTGTATCAAAGCCGGATCGTGCTTGACCTTTGGAAAGTAAATAAAGTGTATCCTTAAGTACTTGAGAAGGACTAAGGATCTTTTACTAGTATATGGAGGTAATAGCCTTAAGGTTGAAGGCTACACGACTCAAGTTTTTTCAGTCGATGTCGATGATAGCAAGTTGAATTCAGGGGTGTGTACACCTTGAATGGAGGAGCAAGATGTCTTTGGAAGAGTTCCAAGCAAGATACCACTCACGACTTCGACCCAGAGGAGTACATTGCTGCATCGATGCAGCAAAGGAGGGAGTTTGGGTGAAGAAGTTCATCACAGATTTGGGAGTCGAAATCTGAGATAGCGACAAGTCGACTTCCTTATATTGCGACAACTATGGGTGATTACTCAAATAAGGGAACCGGGTCTCATCGGATGTGTTCGAGGAGGTTCGACTTATAAGAAAGATCGTAACTTGAGGAGATGTAGCAGTGGAAAGAGTTCCATCCGAAGATAACATTGCAGATCCCTTGACAAAGCCGTTGTCTCATTTTGTCTTTGGCGTCACGAGGGTCCGATGGGGATGGACACATAGGTGATTGGCTTTAGGTCAAGTGGGATTGCTAGTCATAGGTGCCCAGCAAGCCAATCACGTGAGTGATGGCACGTGTGACTTGATACAGAATCTTTTTGCTTATTATATTTTGGCGTATATCACTTTATAACTATTGCATAAATGCATATATATATATATATATATATATATATATATATATTGTGATGTCCTTGGATTTGTGCAATGGGAATCGGATCGTGATGAGATCACGATAATTAGATCGATTCACCTTTAAACACATATCCTAAATAATCCCGGTCGTAGGTTACTCGAGAGGGACATCGTGATAACCGGATAGACTAGTTTGCTGTATACCCGTCCATATGATGGATGCAGCTAGTCTCATAGCTGCTCGTGTAGGGACACTAGGAATACTGATGCAGGTGCTCATTGGAGAATGAGTTCACTCGATTGATCCGCTTGCGAATGCTTTGGATGGTTGATGATGCCTTATTGTCGGACGGCGATTCCGTAGTCCTAGTGGTGTATCGGTCCTTAGACTTGAGACACCAAGGATGTCTGTATATGAGTGCTCCACTCTTTGATACCCGACTTATAGGTTTGGCTATCCCGAGATCTAGTGGTGGTCATTGGGGGTGGTAGTCAACCTTACGAGGGCTATTGAGTGTCGATAGAGGATCATCCACTCTCGGCGTCATGAGAGGAATATCCCATGTGTTCTTGCTCGAGACAAATCCCTGGCCGGGGTCATTCGGGTTGAGAGAGAAAGAGTTCTCGGGAGAATCCGATTAGAGCGAACTTCAGTAGAAACCGTATGGGTCCGACAACACCATGCTCGATATACGGTCTGCAGGATATTAGATGGATGAGGGACTATAGGTACATGGTAAGCGAGGGCGAGACAGTCCAATGGATTGGATTCCCCTCAGATCGGGGACGGGGACTACGCTGTAGTGGCCTAATGCGTCCCCGTAAGTCGATGAGTCGAGTGAATTATTACAGAGATAATAATTCGAAGTTAGAAGGAGTTTCGACAGGTATGACTCACGGCCATTTCGATATTGGGCCTAGAGGGTCACACACATATGGTAGGCATTGCGATGAGTAGAGGTTCGGATATGAGATATCCGACGGAGCCCTTGTCTTATTGGATGTAGATCCAATACCCACTAGGGAAGGACCCATTAGGGTTTGACACGGGATCTCTATAAATAAGAGGGATTCACAGTCTCATAGGCTAGAGTCTTTGCTTGCCCTTCCTATTCTCCTCTTCCTCTCCACCTCAGAGGCCTGGAGTTTTGAGGAGGGTCGTCGCAACCCTACTGTGTGGATCACCGCTAGAGAGGAGGACGCTTGACCTCCTTCACCCTCTCCTAAGGATCTGCAAGGAAACAGGGATATACGATCTCCCTAGGTAACACAATCTCCATACGCAGTTTTGTGTTTTGCGGATTTTTGCGCACCAATCTTCGCACGACGACGAACATCTTTTTGGGAATCGGGGATTTTTGTTTTCTTGTTCTTCCGCTGCGCATATGATGTCGCCCTCCATGATTTCCCAACATGACCTACTTGTAGTAGGCCTATGGCTAGCAAGGGGGGGCTGACATCCCACGGGTGTCCCACCCGCAGGCGCAGCCTGTGGGCACAACACTTGAAAGAAGGGGGCGTCGCCCGCAGGCGTGGCACTTGCGGGCACTACACCCACGGGGGCAACGCCACCCACACGGGCGCCCCCCCATAGCAACGCCCACCTACAGGGGTGGCGCCTGCCCGCGGGGGTGCCCACCTGTAGGGGTGGCATCGCCCGCAAGTGTGCCGCCCACAAGCAAGGGTAGTGCCCTTGCCTCCCGCCGCATAGGGCGGCCACCGGCAAGGTGGCGGCGGCCGTAGAAAACAAAGGAGAAAGGGATTTGAGATTTTTGGTCAAAAAGATAGTTTTGCCCCTCGGAATTTCAGAAATTCTAATTTTTATCCTTTGTCCAAATTATGAAAATACCCCATAGAATTCAAAAAATTTCCTTCATGTCCCTGATTTTAGAAAATATTAATTAATTAAAAAGTTTAATTGATTATTATTTTTATTATTATCTAATAGTCATATATGATGATGCTTTACACATGTGATGTATGATATGTGGATGGATGATCATGGACCATGTGATGTGTGTACTTGTTTTTATTGTTATTGGGGCTTGCAAGCCTCCATTTTATTTCTCGTTTGTTGACGGGCCTGCATGCCTATGATTAAGTTGTAATCACATGAGGAGCCGCAGCAAGAGTGTGGATGCAATAACGGGACCCACGAGATGGACGATTGCGATGCATGGAGAAGCGTCGAGACGCCGACGGAACCGACGAGGACGAGATGGATGATCAAAAGGCATGCAGATGCACCACTACACACATAGATCTTGATGTGAGTGATTAGACCCACTAGCTCAGTCCTAATCACATTAGGTTGTGGTCCATGATCATCTGGTGTGATTGCTCATGTGATGTGTGATTGCTTATACACCTACTAGATATGTATATATATTTGCATGCGATGTAGATATATATTAAATATGTATATGTGTGACATGTTACATTAGGAGACCAAATCAAAATCCTCTCTCTCAATAATGTTAAGTCGGTAAACGTTGTTGAATCTCAGATTTTGATGATGACATCAATTGTTATTTGTTATCTAATCCATATGTTGAGATAAGTGTGTAGGATTAACTACAATGAAAGTAAGATATGTAGCAGGAGTTGCGTCGGAGTCAGGACAATGATCACGTTGGGAGTTCGAGAGCTTGACGGAAGTCTGGACGGTCGTCGGAGGTTCTACGGGAACAAATCTGAGAAGTCCAGGAGCTTGCCAAAAGAAGCTCGTCGGAACTCGACAAGAGGATCGTCGCAAGTCCAGGAGTTTGCCGAAAGTCCGCAGGAGCATCGTCGGAGGTCTGTCGGATGTTCGCCGGAAGAAGCGATTGATGCACCGGAGCAAGCTGTAGTAAAAGTCTTAAAGAATTATCGTAGTTAGCACGATGATTAAGTTAGAATTGGGAGGTGATCCCATTAACTTAATCTAGGGGTAATTGGGCCCTTGAAAGAATAAAATTGGGTCGAATAGATCAAACCATTCGGACCCAGATCACCAGCTAGAGGTGGCACCGCCTGGGACGGTGGTGGCACCGCCAGGGCTCAGTCTCCGAGCGAGACTGGGCAGTGCAACCGCCTTTGACAGTGGTGCAACCGCCCCAGTCAGGCGGTGGCACCACCTGAGCTCGGTCTCCGAGCTTTGCCAGGCGGTGCAACCGCCCCTGACAAGCGGTGGCACCGCCCAGAGGCTTAGTCTTCGAGCTCTGTTAGGCGGTGCAACTGCCAGACCCCGGAATTCCGGGAATTGACAATTTTGAGCTCGGAATTCAAATTAGTTTGGGGCCTATAAATACCCCACTCTTTCAGCAATGAAAGAGCAACGAAAACCACCAAAATCCTGATCTTACTTTGTGATTTTAGAGCTCAAAAGTGTTGTATAAGCTAAAGGTTCTTCTCCCTCTTTTCTTCCAAGTTCAGATCTTTCAAGAGAGGAGAGAAAAGTTTGTAAGGGTTGTCTCCTAAACCCGTCAAAAGGAGTGAACTTGTAAAAGTGTGGTTGGCCTTTGCCTATTGAAGGAAGGCCTCTAGTGGACGTCGACGACCTCATCGGTGGAGGAAGCCATAAGTGGATGTAGGTCAAGATTGACCGAACTACTCTAAATCGCGTTGCTCTCTGGTTTGCATTTACTTTGAGCTTATTATCCTTACTGCAAACCTTCTTCACAGCTTACTGCATTCTGCGCTTTTACGATTGCGTTTCCAAGCTCCATATTTTCCGAATGGTGTTTAGACATAAATCGCTTTTCTCGTACGAACATCGTATTTCAGTTTGCGCTTACATTCTGATTTCCATCACAATTGCAAACTGCTTTAACAGATTCATTTTAACTGCTTCCTGCCTAATCACAAGTTAAAGTGATTTACGAATCGGCTTTTCTACTGAAATCGCTTTTCTTGTACGAACATCGTATTTCAGTTTACACTTACGTTCTGATTTCCATCACAACTGCAAACTGCCTTAACAGATTTATTTGTACTACTTCTTGCCTAATCTTAAGTTCAAGAAATTTACGAATCGACTTTTTTACTTAAATCGGTTTTGTCGTACGAACGTGTTTTGAAAACGTTGAAAGTTTTCCGCTGCACTAATTCACCCCCCCCCCTCTTAGTGCTCTTGATCCTAACAAACGTGAGGTAATTAGATTGACCCACGTGGCCTTCTATCGTTATTGGTAGGGACCAATTCTCGGTGTAGGTTGAGTTGGTCGAGTCCCTCGAGGCTCACCTATGTCGTGATTTGCTATCTTGCTTATGACATAAAGATGTCACCGGTGGCCTGAGGACATGGTATGCTTGGTCGAGTCTCTCGAGGGTATATCATCAAATCAGATTTATCTTGTAACGATGGTGTTGACTTAACCGAACATCATGGTTGGTCGAGTCCCTCAAGACCATATTGATTTGGAGGCCGAACAGGACAGAAATCACAAGGAGTTGTGATCGGCAAGAGTTGCCTACCTTTCAAGCTTAGTGTGATTGGTCGAGTCCCTCGAGGCTACACTAAGATGCTGATTGGATCCCGATCCCCACTAAAAGTCTGTCGGAGACTTCCGTTTCATGTGCTGAGGGTGTCGCGTCACTAGCCAATAAAATAGTGGGAGTAGATTAAGATAGAAGTCCATATCTTGATTATTTATTTTTGTAAAATCTATATGTTATTTATTTCTACTGCATCTTTATTTTCAGAAAATATCATTTTCAAATCCCTTACATGGCATACTTGATGTTAACCGCCTCACTAGTCCGAATTATACAGATTGGCTTTGTAACTTGAGAATTATTCTCATGACGGAGAAAATCGCGTACGTCCTTGATACAATGATGCCTACGCCCGAGGAAGGGGCAATCGAGGATGAGATGGCTTGCTACAGTAAGTACATAGATGACTCCACTCTTGCTCCATGACTCCTGAGTTACAGAGACAACATGAAAAGATAGATGTCAAATCCTTTCTCCTACATATCCATAAACTGTTTGAGGAACATTGAAGGACTCAGTGATATGAGATATCCAAGAGCCTCTTCCACGCTTAGATGATTGAGGGAACACCGGTTCAGAATCATGTCCTAAAGATGATTGAGTAGATAGAGAAACTCATAGGTCTAGGAATGGTCCTAGAGGATAACCTGTGTATGAATCTTGTGCTTCAGTCCCTACCATATTCCTTTTCACAGTTCATAATGAATTTTAATAAGAACAAGCTTGAGGTGACTCTCCCTGAGCTCCACAATATATTGAGGGAGGCAAAGAGCACTATCAAGAAAGAGAAGCTAGTTCTCTACATTGGTGAGACCATAAAGAAAAGTAAAACTGAAAAGTCCCTTAAGAAGGGCAAGGGCAAGGGTAGACTAGGTAAAGCAAAGGTTGCTAAGAAAGACCCGACAAAGGACAAAGACCAATGCTTCCACTGCAGTAAAGATGAGCATTGGAAGAGGAACTGCAAAGAGTACCTTGCAGAGAGGGCAAAACAGAAGCTTGGAGAAGCTTTAGGTATATTTATGATTAATCTCTAGTTATAGATTTTTATGATAGTGTATTGGTATTGGATACCAGTATTGCTTATTGTTAGGATCAAGAGCGGCACTAAGAGGGGGGGTGAATTAGTGCAACGGAAAATTTTCCCGATTTCATAAGTCTTTGTTTCGATTAAAATCGATTCCGACAAAAATGGTTTCTGTTCAATCAATTTCGGAGAGAATTTGCACTTGAAAGCTTTCGTAAAGTGTAAGAGAAGATTAAGGAGATTTACGGTAATGTAAGTTGTACAAATGAAAAGCAAACCAGAATTTAGAGTGGTTTGGTCAATGTGACCTACATTCACTTTTGGATTCCTCCACCAACAAGGTCACCGACGTCCACTAAAGGCCTTCCTTCAATAGGCGAAGGCCAACCACCTTTTATAGCTCTTTCTCATTTTGTCGGGTTTAGGAGACAACCCTTACAAGTCTCAATTCTCTTTCTTGGATGGTTACAAGGCTAAGAGATGAAGGAGGAGAAATCTTCTCACTTTTACAACACTTTAAGACTCAAGAACTCAAGATTATGCCAATAGATTTTGTGCCCTTTCATGCAGAAAAGGGTGGGGTATTTATAGGCCCTAATGGCTTTAAAAATAGAGCCAAAAAATATCTCATCCCGGATTTTCAAGGTACTGGTGGTACCATCGTCATTACTGGGCGGTACTATTGCTTTCAATATGACATTGGGCAGTACTACCGCTCTGTCTAGGCGGTACTACCACTTGATAGAGCTCGGAGATCGAGCTCTGGCGGTACCACCGCCTGACAGGGATGGTACCATCGCTGGTAGGTAATAACTGCCAGTGGTGCCATCACCCAGTCTGGGCATACCACCGCCTCGATAACCTGGGGCACTGCTTTTCAAGCGGTGACACTATCGGCCAAGAATTCAAGGGCTGAATGAGCTGCTCAATTCGGCCCAATTCAGCCCTGTTAAGGGCCTAGTTAGCCCCTAATTAAGTTAGTGGGATTACCTCCTAATCTTAACTTAATTTATAATCTAACTACAATAATTAAGACTTAATCATAGCATTTCTTGTTTTAGTACGTCAATTGCTCTTCCGGCGAGCTTCTGACGAACTTCCAGCGAACATTCGACGAACTCTCGGCAATGCTCCTGTGGACTCCCAGCAAGCTCTTGGACTTTACAACGATCTTCTTAGCGAGTTTCGACGAGCTTCTTTGGCAAGCTCTTAGACTTCTCGGTTGGTTCCGATAGAACTTTCGACGAACATCTGGACTTCTGATGAACTCTTGAATTCCCAACGAGATCTTGATCTTGACTCCGACACAATACCTACTTTATGTCTTACTATTATCATAGTTAATCCTGCTTATTTTTCTTAACATATAGATTAGATCAAACAATTTACAATTGACTTCATCATCAAAATCCGAGATTCAACAATCTCCCCCTTTTTGATGATGACAATCAATTGATAACGGAGTTAACCTTAACTCCCTCTATCTATATGCCATACTTGAGAAAAGACATTCTTGAATTCCAGGCCTTTGAATTCAAGAAACAAACTGATAAGATAAGTTCATTAAACTTATCAACATGCACATTATGATTCCTATCATGATCTAACATTCTCAAAATGATGTCAAGGCATGACATCCATTTTCAAGTATAATATTTCGAATATGAAAGATGACAAAGATAGCAATTCATCATTTAAAGAAATAACATGGAAATTTTCAACATCAAAGCATAAAATTTTCAATCATCGAAGTAAGCAGCATTTTAAGTTTACAACATTAAGGTAAACAACATAGGATTACAACATCAAAGTAAGCAAAATAAAAGAGAGGATGTCATCCATTTCTCCCCCAAAGTCATACACAATTTATTCAGGTGGTGGCAAGTCTAAATGTCTAAACAATGTATTGAGTTGTTGATGAATCTGCTACAACTCAATTAAAATTTGATCTTGGTGTTGTTCAAGTCAATCTTGACGTTGTTCAAATTGATCCATCTGAGTCCCTATGTCCTAGATAGATGAATGAGGTGCTTGCTCTACTAGAGGTGATGCCTCAAAGGGACCAGTTGGAGGAAATTGATTAGCCCTAAAAATTGGTATTTCAGGTTCTGGTTCAGGTTAGAGGGGATCAGTCCTTCTAGGCAATCTAGTCCAAATACTATTTCTGAATGTATATCTCAACCGTCGAAGTAGATTTCTATTTATGATACCAAATCTATCTGATTTTATAACTTTTTCGTCGGGTGGAATAGCAATATCATAGGCATGGAGTAGTCTTGTGATTAAGCCACCATATGGAAGCATCATGTCCCTTTTTGATAGTTCAATCATGTTTTGTTGGATTAGGTAACCAAAACAATTGTTATATCCCTTCATAATCCAATACATGGTACCTAATTCTATTTGGCTTACTTCAACATGATGATATTATTTTGGGAGAATAATACTTATCAAGATGTGATGAAGTATTTTGGTGCTTAAGGGTAGCAAATGTTCGTAGCTTTTTGGAAGAATAGTTAAGTTAGGATTATAAAAAATTGTTCCTAAGGCATCAACGTAAGTAGTCCCAATTGTTTCTTCATCCCATTGTCCTCTAAAATAACACTCTTTCTTTTACCGAAATTCCTATAGTGTTGCAAATTGTGCTATCCATAATGGGTATATGATGTCCTAAGAGATAGGTAGATACTCTTTCGTCTTCATTTATATGTAAATTATTGTAAAATAGCCTAACAAGTCTAGGGTAGATAGGTTCACTCATTTGAAGGATTGGGAGAATGTCTAGATTAGCAAACCATTGAATAGGTTCCAAATCACTTAATTCATCTAAATTAACATATTTACCCTTATGTGTTAGAATTAAGAGCGGCACTAAGGATTGGGTGAATTAGTGCAGCGGAAAACTTTCATGATTTCAGAAAATTATTCGTTTCGTTTAAAACTGATTTCGACGAAAATAGTTTCGATTCAATCTACTTCGAAGAGAAGTTGAACTTGAAAGCTTTCGTAAAAGTTCAAGAGAAGATTAAGGAGGTTTGCAGTAAGGTAATTTGCAAAAATGAAAAGCAAACCGGAATTTAGAGTGGTTCGGTTAGGGTGACCTACATCCACTTTCGGATTCCTCCTCCGACGAGATCACCGGCATTCACTAAAGGCCTTCCTTCAATAGGTGAAGACCGAACACCTCTTTACAGCACTTTCTCCTTTTCCTGGGTTTAGGAGACAACCCTTACAAGTCTCACTCCTCTTTTTTTGATGGTTACAAGGCTAAGAGATGAAGGAGGAGAACTCTAACTTTTACAACACTTTTATGACTCAAGACTTCAAGATTAAGCCAATACTTTCATGCCCTTTCATGCAGAAAAAGGTGAGGTTTTTATAGGCCCCGATGGCTTCAAAATTGGAGCCAAAAAGTGTCACATCCTTGGAATCCGATGTACTAGCGGTACCACTGCCGTTACTAGGCAGTACTACCATCGTTGATCTGACTCTGGGCGGTACCACCGCTGGTAGCACTGCTACCGACGGTACCACCACCCAATCTAGGTGGTATCATCGCCCAAAAATCCAGAGCCACTACCTTCCAAGCGGTGCCACCACCGGCCATATTTTCAGGGGCTGAATTGGGTGCTCAATTCAGCCTAATTCAACCCTGTTAAGGGCCCAGTTGGCCCCTAATTAAGTTAGTGGGATCACCTCCCAATCCTAACTTAATTTACACTCTAACTATGATAATTAAGACATAATTTATAGTGCTTCTTGTTCCGGTGCATCAATTGCTCTTCTAGCGACGAACTCTCGGCAATGTTCCGATGGACTCTCGGCAAGCTCCTAGACTTTACGATGATCTTCTTAGCAAGTTCTAACGAGCTTCTTTGGCAAGCTCCTAGACTTCTCAGTTGGTTCCGGTAGAACTTCCAACAAACGTCCGGACTTCCGTCGAACTCTCGAACTCCCAATGAGATCTCGATCTTGACTCTAGCACAACACCTGCTTTATGTCTTACTGCTATTGTAGTTAATCCTGCACACTTTTCTCAACATATAGATTAGATCAAATAATTTACAATTGAATTCATCATCAAAATCCGAGATTCAAGAATCTCCCCTTTTTTTATGATGATAATCAATTGATGACTGAGTTAACCTTAACTCCCCCTATCTATATGCCATACTTGAGAAAAGACATTCTTGAATTCAAGGCTTTTGAATTCAAGAAACAAATCAATAAGATAAGTTAATTAAACTTATCAACATGCACATCATGATTCCTATCATGATCTATCATTCTCAAAATACGATGCCAAGTATTTATCAAACCGATGTCAAGGCATGACATCCATTTTCAAGCATGATATTTCAAATATGAAAGATGACAAAGATAGCAATTCATCATTCTATGACAAGATATCAATTACAAAATAGCAAGTTAAGCTCTAGATATCTTATCATAATGATAGAAATTTATCAAGCAAACATTTCAAGTATATATGATGAAATACATTGCATATATTTGTCATCAATTTACCACATTTTGGTATTATTTCTCCCCCTTTGTCATCAACAAAAAGGAGAATAATTCAACAATGCAAGTATGGTAAAAAAATCAAGCAAGTTTTACACTCAAAAGTTCTCATCATTAAATATTATCAACATTAAAACGATAGATTCCAACAACTTCTCCCCCTTTGTCATCACATTTTGCATGAAGAAGAGGAAAGAAGGTAAGGAGGGAATCCATTAAAAACTAAATTTGTGAAATGATTTGAATCAAGTCAAAAATGATAAAGAAGTTTTCATTAAAACATGTTTTTATTTTTGACAAAGAGAAGGGATTCATGAAAAGGATCGAGATATCCATATGAAATCAAATCCCAACAAAAAATTATCAAACATCAAGATATGTATAAATAGTTCATGCATTTATAAAATGTTTTATCATAGTCTTTCATCACTACTTGCATGAAGTAATATCATTAGTGCTTATAGCACTCAAAGGTTAAGAATCCGATGTATGATTAAAACTTCTCAATATTCAATAGAAATCATAATCATCAAAGTAAACATGATATTGCATCATTGTATGATAATATGCTCATCATTTAAAGAGATCATAACATCATAGAAAATTTCAACATCAAAGCACAAAATTCCAACATCAAAGTAAACAATTTATTGAAGCACACAACCTTATCATCATGTAAAGTTTGCATCATAAAATTATCAGCACAGAATTTAAGTGAGTGATCCAAAGAATCAAGAAAGTCTAAAAACAAAATTTAACAAATTCATGCATTCGAACATATTAACATTCCTAATTCTCTTCTAATAAAATCAAATTATTCTTCACTTAAGGGCTTTGTAAAAATATCGGCTAATTGATGTTTCGTATCAATAAACTCTAAGATTACATCATGATTATTAACATGATCACGTATAAAGTGATGCCTAATATCAATATGTTTAGTTCTAGAATGTTGAATGAGATTTTTTATTAAATATATTGCACTTGTGTTATCACATTTTATGAGAATGTTTTTAAAATAAATCTTATAATATTCTAAAGTGTTTTTCATCCACACAACTTATGCACAACATTCACTAGCTGCAATGTACTCGGCTTCGATTGTAGATAGTGCAACCGAATTTTATTTCTTGGAAGATCAAGAAACAAGTGCGTGTCCTAAAAATTAACATATTCTAGATGTGTTTTTTCTATCTAATCTACATTTAGCAAAATCCACATCAGCATAAACAATTAGCTCAAAGTTCTCAGAT
This sequence comes from Musa schizocarpa, assembly GCA_900464855.2. Lineage (NCBI taxonomy): Eukaryota > Viridiplantae > Streptophyta > Magnoliopsida > Zingiberales > Musaceae > Musa > Musa schizocarpa. The sequence continues at coordinate 35,950,944 of LS990922.1, read as the reverse complement.
TTTGGATACCATAATCCTAGATTTGTGGTTCCTTTAAGATATCTAAGTATTCTCTTAACTGCTTTAAGATGAGATATCTTACAATTAGATTGAAATATAGCATAAAGTCCTACACTAAACATGATATCCGGTCTAGTTGCAGTGAGGTAAAGTAAACTTCCTATCATACCCCTCTAAGCTTTTTTATCAAAGCTTTCTCTACTTTCATCAATTTCTAACTTAGTGGAGGTGCTCATAGGAGTGTTGATAGCCTTTGAGCTATCTATATTAAACTTTTTAGCAAATCTAGAGCATATTTTGTTTGACTAAGAAAAATATCATTATTTAGTTGTTCAATTTGTAAGTCTTAAAAGAAAGTTAATTCCCCCATTAAACTTATTTTAAACTCATACTTTTAGCAAATGACTCACATAGAGATTTATTCATAGAACCAAAAATAATATCATCAACATAAATTTGAACAATAAGAAAATTATTTTTAAAATTTTTGATAAACAATGTGGTATCGACCTTGCCTTTAGAAAAATTATTTTCGATAAGAAATGAGCTAAGTCTCTTATACCAAGCCCTTGAGGCTTGTTTTAATCCATAGAGAACTTTAGTCAATTTAAACACATGATTAGGGAGATTATCATTCTCAAATCTAGGAGGTTGTTCAACATAAACTTCTTCGGAAATAAAGCCATTAAGAAAAGCACTTTTAACATCCATTTAAAACAACTTAAAATTATTACTACTAGCATAGGCAATGAGCATCCTTATGGCTTCTAATCGTGCCATAGGAGCGAAGGTCTCTTCATAATTGATCCATTCTTCTTGGTTGAAACCTTTGGCCACTAATCTAGCCTTATTTCTAACCACGATACCAAATTCATCTTGCTTGTTTCTAAAGACCCATTTAGTACCAATAACTAAATGGTCATTTGGCCTAGGAACAAGCTTTTACACCTCATTTCTCTCAAATTGATTTAACTCATCTTGCATTACAATGACCCATGAATCATCTTTCAAGGCCTTGTCAATACATTTTGGTTCAATTTGGGAGAGAAAAGTGGTGGTGGCATAAAAATTCTTAAGAGAAGAATGAGTTTGAACCCTTTTAGATATGTCTCCTATGATTAGCTCCTTAGGATAAGCATCTACATAATTCCAATCCTTGGGTAAGGATGTTTCGGAAGTATATGCATCCAAGTTGCTAGATAGAGAAAGGGTTTCATTTAAATTCAAAGCATCAAAATTAACATCATCATCAAAATCATTTTTCTCAACTTTGGAAACCTCATTAAAAACAACATGAATAAATTCTTCTATAATCAAAGTTCTTTTATTAAAGATATGAAATGCTTTAGAAATAGAAGAATAGCTAAGAAAAATTCCTTCATCGGATTTAGCATCAAATTTTCCTAAGGTAACTTTTTCATTAAAGATAAAACACTTACACCCAAAAACTTTAAAATATGAAACATTGGGTTTCTGTTGTTCCATAACTCATAAGGAGTTTTGGTGAGTAAGGGTCTCACTAGAACTCTATTCATGACATAGCATGCTGTGTTTATGGCTTCGGCCCAAAAATATTTCGTTAGGTTATGTTCATTCAACATGGTTCTTGCCATTTATTGAAAGTTTGTATTCTTTCTTTCTACTACTCCATTTTGTTGAGAATTTCTTGGAATAGAGAAGTTATGGTTGTATCCATTAGATTTACAAAATTTTTAGAAATCACGATTTTGAAATTCACTACCGTGATCACTTCGAATTGATGAAATCATAAAACCCTTTTCATTTTAAACAAGTTTACAAAACTTAGAGAAATACCTAAAGAATTCACTTTTGTGTGCCAAAAAATAAGTCCATGTGTATCCACTATAATCGTCCATGATGACAAATGCGTATTTGCTACCTCCTAGGCTTGTTGTAGCAATTGGTCCGAATAAGTCCATATGGATCAATTGCAAATGTCCAGAGGTGCTTATTTGTTTCTTAGGTTTGAAGCTACCTTTTATTTATTTTCCTAGTTGACATGCATCACACACATTATTTTTAATGAACTTGATTTGAGAAATTCCTCTTACAAGTTCTTTAGATGAAATTTGAGTAATTAGTTTGATGCTAGTATGACCTAATCTCCTATGCCAAATTCAAGCATCATCATTCAAAATCGAAAAACACATTTCATTGCAAAGACCATTAATGTCAATAGTGTATATATTATTTTATTTTAGTGCAATCATAGATATGTTTTTGTGTGGTTTTTCAATAATACAAGCATTGGATTCAAATTTAATGATGTATCCTTTATCACACAATTGACTAATGCTCAAAAGGTTATGCTTTAAGCCATCAACTAATAACATATCTTCAATAGAAAAGGTGGATTTGTTACCTATGGTTCCTTTGACAATGATTTTACCCTTTTTGTTATCTCCGAAGGTGACATATCTTTCGTCTATGCTAGTAAGCTTAGAGAATTGAGATGGATCTCCGGTCATATGCCTTGAGCATCTACTATCAAGGTACTATCTCTTGCTCCTAGCTTGTGATAGTAAACGTTTCTACAAAAAAGGATGATTTTTATGTACACATTTGACATTGGGTGCCTCAAAAATCGATCTACATAGCTTATCATGTTGTATTGAGTCATTTGAGGTTCTTTTAGGAACCCAAATCAATTTATGTGAACTATATTTCTTGAATGGACATTTGTACGTAACATGTCCAAGTTTGTAACAAAAGTTACATTTTGTATGAGGTGATACATGCAAGGTAGGGCCTTTAATAAAGGTAGTTGGATTTTGGTGAGAGCTACTCACAAATCTGATTCCACCTTTTTTATAAACGTGACCCTTATTGGCAAGAATCATGTTCAAGGACTTGCTACCAACCTTAAATTTCTTCAAGGTTTCTTTGAGTAGCAAGTTTTCCTTTTGAAGTATTTATAGTTCATGGCATTTTGTGCAGGGAGCTAAGCTATTTTCATGCTCAATCTCTATCAAAGTTGCTAATAAGAGAAGCATGTTTCTTTTTCAAAGAGTTGTACTTTTTACTCAAGATTCTACATTCATCAAAAAATTCATGAAAAGCACTTGAAAGCTCATCAAAAGTTAAATTTACGTCTAATGAACTTGTTACCTCATCTCCACTAGCCATTAGTGCATAGTGAGCAACTTGCTCAGTATTGGTTGGTTCCTCTTCTTCGTAAGCACTTGAGTCATCCCATGTAACTTTGAGAGCCTTCTTCTTTGGTTGCCTCCTCTTTGCTTGGGGACATTCACTCTTGAAGTATCCTGGTTTCTTGCATTCATAATATATCACTTGTTCTTTCTTAGGTTCAAATTTATTTTTAGTATCATTTTTAAATTTATTTTTTTTTATGAATCTTTTGAACTTCTTTGTTAAAAGTGTCACGTCATCATCAAAGTCCTCATCACTTGAGTTTTCTTTCAAGTGGTCTTCTTGTGTTCTCAGTGTCATATCCTTCCTATTCTTTGGAAGGGTGTCCTCAAGCTCTTCATGAGCTTTACATGTCATTTAATAGATCATTAGTGACCCAATTAGTTATTTAAGAGGAAAATTATTTAGATCTTTAGCCTCTTGAATGGCCATTACTTTAGGGTCCCAACTTTTTGGAAGGGATCTTAAAATCTTATTAACAAGTTCAAAATCTGAGAAACTTTTACCAAGTCCTTTTAGACCATTGATGACCTCTTGAATGACCATTGATGATTGATTTATTTTTAGTATCATGCATAAAGTAAGGATGATATGTAAAGTTTTAAAATTGTGCATGTTGTAAATTGAAACTATAATGATGCACAAACATATTGAAATAATGATTGAAACATTAATGTAATTATGAATGATGATTTGATATTATACATGCAATACTTCAACTTATGATAATGATACATACAATGATAAAATATTCATGATCAAAAATTGTTTTGACATTCATAACTTGATTTTTCATCTTTGATTATTCATCCTTTATCATGATTTGAAAATTATTATAAAGGGAAAAAGAGATACAAATTTGTATTCTTCCCTTCTTTTTTACAATGACAAAATGGGAGATAGCTAGCTTGCTTGCACAAGTCAAGAAGATGAAAAAACTTGCTTGCTTGCTTACACATCTAAAGAGAAGATGCAAACGTACTTCATGTAGCTTGCTTCATGTAAAACATTGTATCTTGCAAGCTTATCTTGCATCATTTTTCAAAAACTTGCTAACCTTCATAGTTCAAAGAGAAGTAACACTTGCCAAATTGTTAGCTTGATTGTTGTAAAATAATGTAAAATTTTGCCATCTTGCACTTTGCAAAGGAAGCAAAATTGACATTTTTCAAAAGAGAAGAAAGAGCTTGCTATCTTGCCAATCTCAAGAAGCAAAACTTGCAACTTGCACATTGCAATAGGAAGCAAGAATCGCTAGCTTACACACTTCAACAAGAAAGCTATCTTGCATTTGCTTTCGAAATTTTTGCTAGCTTGTATGTTGTAAACTTGCTATCTTACTATCTTGTATATCTGAAACTTGTTAGCTTGCATGATATAGCACTTGCTAAATTTTTAAGCTTACAAATTACATGATGATAAATGCAATGTTTGACATTATATCTCAAACACTTGATAATTGAACTTTTCCTTTTTGTTGATGAGAAAGGGGGAGAAGTATGATGATGTTATGCATAAGTTTATGATAACATATTACTTGAATTTTTAAATTCAAGGTTCTATCAATATGACATATTGATAGGGGGAGTTAAGGTTAACTCCGTCATTAATTGGTTGTCATCATCAAAAAGGGGGAGATTGTTGAATCTCGGATTTTGATGATGAAACCAATTGATAAGTGTTTATGATTTGATCTGCGTTTTGAGTGATGCATGATGCTTCGATCAGGGAGAGACAATTAAAGCAGGAAGAATAATGTTGGGCCAGAGGAAAACATGTCAGAAGATTGGACGTCACGCGAAGGATCAGTCGATGTGTCGACAGAAGGCTTCGGGCCATGGATTCAGGCAACGGGCCAAGAAAAGCGGATATTGTACCAAGAATATCGGAGTTACGGAGGTCAACTGGTCAATTGGGCAATAGGCTGCAAGAGAGGACGATGCGCTGAAGAATCAAACGAAGCGTCGATGGACCAATGACATGCTGGACGACATGATTCATGCTTAGTAATAATTGTCTAGATCAAAGTGTGTTTTTTTATGTGTACAGGTTTAACTACAATAGCAAGGTATAAAGCAAAATGAAGTCTTGGAGTCAAGAACGTAATTTCGTTGGGAGTTTGAGAGTTCGTTGGAAGTCCGAACGTTCGTCGAAAGTTTTACTGGAACCAACCGAGAAGTCTACGAGCTTGCCAAAGAAGCTTATCGGAACTCACCAAGAAGATCGTTGTGAAGTCCAGGAGCTTGCTAGGAGACCGCCGGAACATTGTCGAGAGATCGTCGGAAGTTCACCGGAAGATCGTCGGAAGCTCACTAGAAGAAACCAGACTTATCTTGGTTAGATTATGTCTTAGGAATCATAGTTAGCACATAATTGGAGTTGGGATTGGGAGGTAATCCCATCAATTCTATTAGAGGCCAACTAGGCCCGAAGTTGGGCTGGTTTAGGTTGGATTCAAGGCCCAAATAAGGTGCTGAAACCCTGGCCGATGGTGGCACCGCCTAGGGAACAACACCCCAGGTATTTTGGGCGATGGTACTATCCCTGTCAGGCGGTGGTACCACCCAGTGGTAGATCCTGCGATAGTAGTACCGCCCAAGAACAGCGGTGGTACCGTTAGTACCCAAGAAACCTGGGATGAGACCTTTTTAGGTTCCAAGTTTAGATTAACTTGAAGCCTATAAATACCTCTCTCGTCCCTGGTTAATTTACACAAGAACAGAGAGTTTAAAAGTAAGTAAATGTTGTAGAAATCTCTTAAGAAATCCCCTCCTCTAGCTTAAACTTAGAATTCTGTTCAAAGAGGAGTGCATGCTTGTAAAGGTTATCTCCTAAACCTGTGAAAAGGAGAAGAGGGGTGTAAGAAGGAGGTTGATCTTCGTCTATTAAAGGAAGATTGATAGTGGATACCGGTGGCCTCAATGGAAGAGGAATCAGTGGAGTGGATGTAGGTCATGACAACCGAACCACTATAAAAATCCGGTTTGCTTTTCTTTTGTGCAACTTACCTTACCGCAAACCTCTTTACTTGCTTACTGCTTTCAACAGTTTACGAATACGCTTTCAAGTTGAGCAAGTTTCTGAAATTAGTTTTATCGTATGAAACAAAAGAAATTTTCAAAACCGTGATTTTTACTACTGCACTAATTTACCCCCCCCCTAGTGCCAACTCGTTCCTAACAGTATCTATTAGATTCATAAAATTCTTAAAAATCATGATTTTGAAATTCACCATTGTGATCACTTCGTATTGACGAAATCATAAAGCCCTTTTCATTTTGAACTAGTTTACAAAACTTAGAGAAATACCTAAAGCAATCACTTTTGTGTGTCAAAAAGTAAGTCCATGTGTATCTACTAAAATCATCCACAATGACGAATGTGTATTTGCTATCTCCTAGGCTTGATGTAGCAATTGGTCCGAACAAGTCCATATGGATCAATTGTAAAAGTCTAGAGGTGATTATTTGGTTCTTAGGTTTGAAGCTACCTTTTATTTGGTTTTCTAGTTGACATGCATCACACACATTATCTTTGACAAACTTGATATGAGGAATTCCTCTTACAAGTTCTTTAGATTAAATATGAGAGATTAGTTTCATGTTAACATGACTTAATCTCCTATGCTAAAGCCAAGCATCGTCATTCAAAACCGAAAAGCATATTTCATTACATAGATCACTAATGTCGATAGTATATACATTATTTTGTTTTAAGGCAATCATATATGTAATTTTGTGTGGTTTTTCAATAATGCAAGCATTGGAATCAAATTTAATGATGTATCCTTTATCACATAATTGACTAATGCTTAAGAGATTATGCTTTAAGCCATCAACCAATAACATATCTTCAATAAAGAAGTTGGATTTGTTACATATGGTTCCTTTGCCAACAATTTTACCCTTGATGTTATCTCCGAATGTGATATATCCTTCGTCTATGCTAGTAAGCCTAGAGAATTGAGATGGATCTCCAGTCATATGCCTTGAACATCCACTATCAAGGTACCATCTCTTGCTCCTAATTTGTGATGATACATTTTTCTACAAAAAAGGATGATTTTTAGGTACCCATTTGACCTTAGGTGCCTCAAAAATTGATCTACATAGCTTATTATGTTGCATTGAGTCATTTGAGGTTCTTTTAAGAACCCAAATCAATTTATGTGGACTACATTTCTTGATAAGCTACATGCCCAAATTTGCAACAAAAGTTACATTTGTTTCAGGATGAAACATGCAAATTATGGCCTTTAACAATGGTGGTTGGATTTTGGTGAGAGCTACTCACAAATCAGATTCTGTCTTTTCTATGAACGCGACCCTTGTTGGGAAGGATCATGTTTAAGGTCTTGATACCAATCTCAAATTTTTCTAAGGTTTTTTTTAGTAGCAAGTTTTCCTTTCTATGTATTTCTAGTTCATCACATTTCGTACATGGAACTAAACTATCATTGTGCTCAACTTTTAATCTATCGAAATCACTAACAAGAGAAGCATGCTCCTTTTTTAACAAATAAATCATGAAAAGCATTTAATAGTTCATCAAAGGATAAATTTACATCAAATGAACTACTCACCTCATCTCCAATGGCCATTAGTGCACAGTGAGCAACTTGCTTGGTGATGATAGGCTCATCTTCTTCGGATGCACTTGAGTCCTCCCATGTTGCTTTAAGAGCCTTCTTCTTTGGTTGCCTCTTCTTGGCTAGAGGATATTCGCTCTTGTAATGTCCCGGCTTCTTACATTTGTAGCATATTACTTTATCTTTCTTAGGTTCAAATTTATTTTTAGTGTCATATTTAAATTTATTTTTTTTTATGAATATTTTGAATTTTCTTGTTAAGAGTGCCAAGTCTTCATCAAGGTCGTCATCACTTGAGTTTTCTTTCAAGTGATCTTCTTAGGTTTTTAGTGCCATATCCTTCATGTTCTTTGGAACTCAAACTCTTCATGAGCTTTACAAATCATCTCATAGGTCATTAGTGACCCAATTAGTTCTTCGAAAGGAAAATTATTTAGGTCTTTAACCTCTTGAATGACCGTAACTTTAGAGTCCCAACTCTTTGGAAGGGATCTTCAAATTTTATTAATAAGTTCAAAATTCGAGAAACTTTTATCAAGTCCTTTTAGACCATTGACGATATCCATAAATCGAGTATACATGTCTCAAATGGTCTCACTCGGTTTCATTCGAAACAACTCATAAGTATGCACTAAAAGATTAATTTTTGACTCCTTCACTCTACTAGTGTCTTCATGAGCCACTTCGAGTGTGTGCCAAATATCAAAAGCAGTTTCATAAATGGACACACAATTAAGCTTGTTTTTATCTAAGGCACAAAACAAGGCATTCATAGCCTCTGCGTTTAAAGTGAAAGTCTTCTCCAACTCATTCCAATCGTTCATCGGAAGAGAAGACTTTTGAAACCCATTTTCTACAAAATTCCATAATTCAAAATCCATTAAAATTAGGAAGATCATCATTCTAGTCTTCCAATATATGTAATCCGTCCCATTGAACATGAGCGGACGTGTAATTGAATAACCCTCTAGGTTGTCGGCAAATGTCATCTCTCTTGGGTTTTAAACCAAACGAGATTGAACCTTGCTCTGATACTAATTGTTAGGATCAAGAGCAGCACTAAGAGGGGGGGTGAATTAGTGCAATGGAAAACTTTCCCGATTTCAAAAGTCTTTGTTTCGATTAAAACCGATTCCGATGAAAATGGTTTCTATTCAATCCGTTTCGGAGAGAATTTGAACTTGAAAGCTTTCATAAAAGTACAAGAGAAGATTAAGGAGATTTGCAGTAATGTAAATTGCATAAATGAAAAGCAAACTAGAATTTAGAGTGGTTCGGTCAATGTGACCTACATCCACTTTCGGATTCCTCCTTAGACGAGGTTACCGGTGTCTACTAAAGGCCTTCCTTCAATAGGTGAAGGCCAACCACCTTTTACAACTCTTTCTCCTTTTGCTGGGTTTAGGAGACAACTCTTACAAGTCTCACTCCTCTTTCTTGGATGGTTACAAGGCTAAGAGATGAAGGAGGAGAACTCTTCTCACTTTTACAAAACTTTAAGACTCAAGAACTAAAGATTATGCTAATATCTTTCGTGCCCTTTCATGTAGAAAAGGGTGGGGTGTTTATAGGCCCCAATGGCTTCAAAAATGGAGCCAAAAAGTGTCTCATCCTGGATTTCCAAGGTATTGGCGGTACCACCACCATTACTGGGTTGTACCATCACTCAATCTGAGCGGTACTACCGCTTGACAGAGCTCGGAGACCGAGCTCTAACGGTACCATCATTTGATAGGCCTGACAGGGGTGGTACCACCGTTGGAAAGTAATAACTGTCAGCAATACCACCGCCCAGTCTGGGCGATACCACTGCCTAGATAACTTGGGGCATTGCTTTCTAGGTAGTGCCACCGTCGTCCAAGAATTTAGGGGCTGAATGGGCTGCTCAATTTGACCCAATTCAGCCTTGTTAAGGGCCCAATTGGCCCCTAATTAATTTAGTGGAATTACCTCCCAATCCTAACTTAATTTATGATCTTACTATGATAATTAAGACTTAATCATAGCAATTCTTATTCCGGTGCATCAATTACTCTTCCTATGAGCTTCCGGCGAACTTCCGGTGAACGTCCGATGAACTCTCAGCAATGCTCCGGCGGACTCCCGGCAAGCTCCTAGACTTTACGACGATCTTCTTGGCGAGTTCTGATGAGCTTCTTTGGCAAGCTCCTGGACTTCTCGGTTGGTTCTAGCAGAACTTCCGATGAACATCCGGACTTCCGACGAACTCTTAAACTCTCAACGAGATCTCGATCTTGACTCCAACACAACACCTGCTTTATGTCTTACTGCTATCATAGTTAATCTTGCACACTTTTCTCAACATATAGATTAGATCAAATAATTTATAATTGACTTCATCATCAAAATATGAGATTCAACACTTATCACATTTGTAATTTTTATAGATTCTAGCGGAACCGAGGAGATTGGCAAGAAAAATATTGCATAATAGTTTGTTTATGCTATATAATACTCAATGTATCATTAATGTAAATGTGTCTAAGAGGAAATGAGATGATGTGAACAGTACATACCTATGGCATTGTAGGCTAGGTCATATCCAATGGGGAAGGATTCAAAAGTTGCTCAATGATGGATATCTAGATCCATTCGACTATAAGTCATATGCAACTTGCAAGCCTTGCCTTCATGAAAAACTGATCAACTCTCCATTTAGTGGAACTAGAGAGAGAGCCTAAGCTGGTTGGAACTGTAATGGACCCATGTCAACTCATGCCATTGGTGGTTACTCCTATTTCATTATCTTTACTGATGATTTCTCAAGGTATGGACATATGTACTTAATGAAGTACAAGTCCAAGGCCTTTGAGAAATTCAGAGAGTATAAGAATGAAGTGAAAAACTAGACTGGAAAGAGTATAAAAACTCTTCAATCATATCGAGGAGGTAAGTACTTGAGTATAGAGTTTACCCAATTCCTTATGAACTATAGGATTCTATCCCAATAGACACCTCCTTATGCACCTCAACTCAATGGTGTATCTAAAAGGAGGAATTATACACTGTTAGACATGGTGCAGTCCATAATGAGTTTCGTTGACATACCCATCTCATTCTGGGGACATGTCTTAGAGACCGCAGCTTACCTTCTGAACAGAGTTGCAACTAAGTCGGTAGTGTCTATACCATATGAGATATAAAAAGGGAAGGAGCTTGATCTTAAGGTTGTTAAGATTTGAGGTTACCTTACCCACATTAAAATACACAACCCCAATAAGTTAGAATCGAGGACGGAGCGGTGCAAGTTCACAGGATACCCCAAGGAAACTTGTGGGTATTATTTCTATCATCCCGATGACCAAAATGTCTTTGTAGCCAAGAGAGCGGTGTTCCTTGAGAAAGAATACATTCTTGGCAGAGATAGTGGGAGCATGATAGAGTTGAGCGAGGTTGGAGAACCTTGCTCAAGAAACACTCCACAACCCAAGTTTGTTCAGGTACCTAACAAACAAGTTCCAACTTTACATAGGTATGGCAGAGTATCTCATCCTCCTGAGAGATATGTGGGACATATTGGAGGAGAGGATGTTGAGGATATTGATCCTTAGACCTACGAGGAGGCTATTATGAGTATAGACTCTGGGAAGTGGCAAGAAGCCATGAATTCTGAGATGGATTCCATGTATTCCAACAAGGTTTGGAACCTAGTTGATGCACACGAGGGTATTGTACACATCAGTTGCAAGTGGATCTTTAAGAAGAAGATCAGAGTAGATGGAAAAGTAGTGACCTATAAAGCAAGGCTAGTGGCTAAGAGGTATCATTAAAGGCAATGTGTTGACTATGACAAAACCTTCTCACTCGTAGTCATGCTAAAATCCATCCGAATTCTATTGGCTATTGCAGTACATTATGATTATGAGATCTGAAAGATAAACGTGAAAACTGCATTCCTCAATGGCAATCTCGAGGAAGAGGTGTATATGATACAGCCTGAGAGATTCATGTCCAAGGACTGCCCAAATAAGGTATGCAAGTTGCTTAGATCCATTTATAGACTAAAGCATGCTTCCCGAAGTTGGAACATAAGATTTGATGAGGCAATAAGATCTTATGACTTCATTAAGAATGAAGATGAGCCTTGTATATATAGGAAGGTAAGTGGGAGCGCTATCACTTTCTTGGTGTTATATGTGGATGACATCCTGATCATTGGGAATGATGTAGGAATGTTATCCATAGTAAAGGCTTGGTTATTTAGACACTTCTCCATGAAGGACTTAGGGGAAGCATCCTATATCTTATGGTCTCAGATCTATAGAGATAAATCTAAGAGGATACTTGGCTTGTCCTAGTCTAGGTACATAGACACTATTGTCAAAAGGTTTGGCATGAAAAATTTCAAGAGAGGTCTTATACCGATGAGACATGGGATATCGCTTTCTAGGAGTTTGTCCCCAAAGACTCCTAAAGAAAGGCCGAACATAGATAGGATACCCTATGCCTCAGCGATAGGGTCTATCATGTATGTCATGCTATGTACTAGGTTTGATATAGCGCATGCTTTGAGTGTCACAAGTAGGTATCAAGTAGATCCAGGCTTGGAGCACTGGAAAGCAATAAAGTATATCTTTAAGTATTTGAGAAAGACTGAGGATCTTTTACTAGTATATGGAGGTAGTAGCCTCAAGGTTGAAGGATACACGAACTCGAGTTTTTAGTCTAATGTCGATGATAGTAAGTCAAATTCAAGGTATGTATACACCCTGCATGGAGGAGTAGTGTGTTGGAAGAGTTCCAAGTAAAATACTATTATTGACTTGACCACAGAAGTGAAATGCATTGCTACAGCAGAGGCAGCAAAGGAGGGAGTCTGGATGAAGAAGTTCATTATATTGCGATAACAACGGGGTGATTACTCAAGCGAAGGAACCTAGGTCTCATCATAAGTCTAAGCACGTTCTGAGGAGATTTTACCTGATCAGAGAGATCGTGACCCGAGGAGATGTAGCAGTGGAAAGAGTTCCATCTGAATATAATATTACAAATCCATTGACAAAGCCGTTGTCTCATATTGTCTTTGAGCGTCGCAGGAGTCTAATGGGGATCAGACACAAAAGTAATTGACTTTAGGTCAAGTGGGAGATTGCTAGTCATAGGTGCCCTGCAAGCTAATCATGTGAGTGATGGCACGTGTGACTTCATATGTAATCTTTTTGTTTATTATTATTATTTGATATTTTATCACTTTATATTAACTATTGCTAGAATATATTGTGATGTTCATAGATCTGTGCAATAGGAATCAGATTGTGATGAGATCATGATAATGAGACCGATTCATCTTTAAACATAGATCTGATAAGACCCTAAGGTCTTATCGTGGAAGAAAGGGGAGCAAAGGGAATGATAATGATTGCTTCGAGGGGATCGGCCCTCCTTGATCACTTCGAGGGGATCGACCTCCTAGGGTTTGGCCATAGAGTGGAATAATATATCATTGATTGATTGTGTCTTATCGATTGGTATCATTCCCTTTTCTCCCCTTTCTTCCACGATAATACCTTAGGGACTTATCAATTGGTATCAGAGCGACGATAAGACTTTAGGGTCTTATCATTTGGTATCAGAGCTCTTCCTTCTTTTATGATAAGACCTTAGGGTCTTATCAAGATCCTAAATAATCCCGGTTATAAGTTACTCGAGAGGGACATCGAGATAACCGAACAGACTGATATGTTGTATATCCGTCCATATGATGGATGCAGCTAGTCTCATAGCTGCTCGTGTGGGGACACTAGGGATACAGTACAGTTGCTCATTGGAGAATGAGTTCATTGATTGATCTGCTTATGGAATGTTGGATGGTTGATGATGCCTTATTGTTAGACAGCAATTCTGTAATCCTAGTGGTGTATCTGGTACTTAGACTTGAGACACTAAGGATGTCCTGTATGAGTACTCTACTCTTTGATACCGGACTTATAGGTCTAGAGGTTCCAAATCTAGTACAACCGGTCATCAAGAGTGGTAGCCAACCTTACGAGGACTACTGATTGTCAATAGAGGATCATCCACTCTTGGTATCATGAGAGGAATATCTCATGTGTTCTTGCTCAGACAAATCCCTAATTAGGGTCATTCGAATTGAGAGAAAAAGAGTTCTCTGGAAGAATTTGATTAGAGCAAGACTCAAGTAGAAACCGTATGAATCTGATAGCACCATGCCCGGTATATGGTCTCTATGATATTAAATGGATGAGAGACTATAGGTATATGGTAATTGAGGATAGATATGTCCAATGGATTGGATTCCCTTATATCGTCTGGGGACTATGGCGTAGTGGCCTAGTACGTCTATAGTCGATGAGTCGAGTAAATTATTTTAGAGATAATAATTCATTGAGTCAAAAGGAGTTTTGACAGGTATGACTCACGACTATCTCTATATTGGGCCTAGAGGGTCATATATATATGGTAGGCATTACGATGAATAGAGGTTCGGATATGAGATATCCGTCAGAGCCCTTATCTTATTGGATATCTAATAAACCCCTAAATTATTGGATCCTATGAATGAGATCCAATAAGAGCCCATAAGAGATTATTGGATAAAGATCTACTAATCTAAGAGGCTTGGGTAGTTGGATAGAGATCCAATATCCAATAGGGTAGGATCCATTAGGGTTATGTTGATAGGGGACCACTATAAATAGTGTTGGGAAATCATGGGGGGCGACATCATATGCGCAGCGGAAGAACAAGAAACAAAAATCCCCGATTCCCAAAAAGATGTTCGTCGTCGTGCGAAGATTGGTGCGTAAAAATCCACAAAACACAAAACTGCGTATAGAGATTGTGTTACCTAGGGAGATCGTATATCCCTGTTTCCTTACAGATCCTTAGGAGAGGGTGAAGGAGGTCAAGCGCCCTCCCTCTAGCGGTGATCCACACAAATGGGGTTTGACGACCCTCCTCAAAACTCCGGGCCCCGAGGTGGAGAGGGAGAGGAGAATAGGAAAGGCAAGCAAAGACTCTAGCCCTATGAGGCTATGAATCCCTCATATTTATAGAGATCCTGTCAAACCCTAATGGGTCCTTCCCTAGTGGGTATTGGATCTGCATCCAATAAGACAGGGGGCTCCGTGGGATATCTCATATCCAGAACCTTTACTCATCGCAATGCCTACCATATGTGTGTGACCCTCTGGGCCCAATATCGAAGCTGGCCGTGAGTCATACCTATTAGAACTCCTTCTAACTCAGTGAATTATTATCTCTATAATAATTCACTCGACTCATCGATTCACGGACGTATTAGGCCACTACGCCGCACTCCCCTGACGATCTGGGGAATCCAATCCATTGGACCTGTCTCGCCCCTCGTTACCATGTACCTATAGTCCCTTATCCATCTAATATCCCGAGAGACCCAGATATCGAGCATGGTGTGTTGTCGCACCCATACGGTTTCTACTGAAGTCTCGCTCTAATCGGATTCTCAGGAGAACTCTTTTTCTCTCAACCCTAATGACCCGGCCGTGGATTTGTCCGAAAGCAAGAACACATGGGATATTCCTCTCATGACGCCAAGAGTGGATGATCCTCTGTCAACACTCAATAGCCCTCGTAAGGTCTCACTACCACTCCCAATGACCAGCTGTACTAGATCCGGGACAGCCAAATCTATAAGTTCGGTATCAAAGAGTGGAGCACTCATACAGACATCCTTGGTGTCTCAAGTCTAAGGACCAGATACACCACTGGGACTAATGGAATCATTTGTCCCGACAATAAGGCATCATCAACCATCCAAAGATTCGTAAGCGGATCAATCGATGAACTCATTCTCCAATGAGCACTATCATTGTATCCCTAGTGTCCCTACACGAGCAGCTATGAGACCATTTTGCATCCATCATATGGACGGGTATATACAAAGACACCGTCTATCCAAGTTATCGATGTCCCTCTCGAAAGTAACCTATGACCGGATTATTTAGAATATATGTTTAAAGGTGAATCGATCTCATTATCGTGATCTCATCACGATCCGATTCCCATTGCACAAATCCAAGGACATCACAATATATATATGCATTTATGCAATAGTTATAAAGTGATATACGCCAAAATATAATAAGCAAAAAGATTCTGTATCAAGTCACACGTGCCATCACTCACGTGATTGGCTTGCTGGGCACCTATGACTAGCAAATAGGAGGGAATTAGTGGTTTATAGGTAAGAGCATTTTTGGTTTGCCTCTCATATTCTCCTCCTCAAAGCAGGCCTGGAGTTTTGAGGAGCATCGTCGCAACCTTACTGTGTGGATCACCACTAAAGAGGAGGGCGCTTGACCTCCTTCACCATCTCCTAGAGATCTGTAGGGATTCAGGGATATATGATCTCCCTATGTAACACAATCTTTAATATACGCAGTTTTTTGTTTCAT
Organism: Musa schizocarpa; assembly: GCA_900464855.2. Classification (NCBI taxonomy): domain Eukaryota; kingdom Viridiplantae; phylum Streptophyta; class Magnoliopsida; order Zingiberales; family Musaceae; genus Musa; species Musa schizocarpa. Next base: position 35,934,768 of record LS990922.1, on the reverse strand, counting down.
GGATTTTGTGTACCAATCTTCGCACGACGACGAACACATCTTTGAGAATTTGGGGATTTTGATTTTTATGTTCTTCCACTGTGCATATGATGTCACCTCCCAAGATTTCCCAACATAATGTCCAATCCTTCTGGCCCAATGCCCGAACTCATGGCATGAATTCTATCTTTCGACATGTCGACTAATCCTTCGGCCTGACGTCTAATCTTCTGACATGTTCCATTGTGGCCCAACATTTAATTCTTATACTTAAATCGATTTGTCTTTCCATGATCGAAGTTAATCCTACATCACTCAAATACTGATTAGATCATAAACTCATCAATTGATTTCATCATCAAAATTTAGGATTCATCATACTCTACGTTTTGATACCAGACTTATAGTCCTAAAAATTTCAAATCTAATATAACTGGTTATCAGGAGTGACATTCAACCTTAAGAGGGCTATTGAGTATCGATAGAGGATCATCCACTCTCGGTGTTATGAGAGGAATATCCTATGTATTCTTGCTTAGGAAAATTCCTGCTAGGGTCATTCGGATTGAGAGAGAAAGAGTTCTCCGAGAGAATCTGATTAGAGTGAGACTCGAGTAGAAACCGTATGGGCCTAATAGGACCATGCCTGGAGTATAGTGTCAAGGGTATTAGATGAATAAGGAACTATAGATACATGGTAACTAATGATAGATGGGTCCAATGGATTGGATTCCCTTGTATCGTCTAGGGAGTATAGCGTAGTGGCCTAGTACGTCCGTAGTCAATTAATCAAGTGAATTATTATGAAGATAATAATTCACTGTGCTAGAAGAAGTTCTGACATTTATGACTTACAACTAGCTCATTATTAGACATAAAGGGTCACACACATATGGTAGGTGCTGCAACAAGTAGAGGTTCGAATATGAGATATCCGTTGGAGCCCCTATTTTATTGGATATCCATAAGCCACTGAATTATTGGATCCTATAGATGAAATGTAATAAGATCAAATAAGAGATTATTAGATAAAGATCCACTAATCTAAGAGGCTTGAATAGTTAGATGGTGATAAGACCCTAAAGTCTTATCGTCACCCTGATACCAATTGATAAGACCCTACGGTCTTATCACGGAAGAAATGCGAGAAAAGGGAATGATAATGATCGCTTCGAGGGGATCGGCCTCCTTGATCGCTTCGAGGGGATCGACCCTCCTTGATCACTTCGAGGGGATCGGTCTCCTAGGGTTTGTCCACAGAGTGGAATAACATTTCATTGATTGATTGATTCATTAAAGAAAGGGTTACATCACTATTTATAGAGTTCCACCAGAGTCAACTAGGACTTGAACTCTAATAATAAATAAATATTAAATAAACCTCTACCTGACTCTAACTGAACCAAACCGACTCAATAAACAAATGAACTAAATAGACTCGATAAACATTATTCAAAAGCTATCATAGTGTAAGGTTAATAGCCTTAACTTCACAACAAATGTCTGAATTAAGATCTTCAATAAATGTTCTCTCCAATTGTCTTTCAGACCAATCTTTAGCTCGATTTGATAGTCATTCAATTCGACTTTGATACTCTAATATAATAGAAGTCTGGCGAATCTTAGTAAGTTGCCAATTAACATTCTTATATTCGGATGGTCCAAAATAAATATGAAGCTCTTTCTTGAACTGCTCCCTTGAGGAAACTCCATGATAAGTTTTATACTAATCATACCATTAAATAATATCCCCATCTAGTCAGATTGAAGCTATTTCTATTTTATAATCTTCTGGAGTTCTATAAAAATAAAAAAAATTCTTCGCTATAGAAATCTAACTAGTCGAATCTCCATCTTCCCATATAAGAAATTCTAGTTTCATACGAGGGTAGTCATTTTTATGCTCTTAGTAACCTCTTCCTATGAATTCAAATCGATCAGGTTATTTATTTGTAGAAGTCAAACTTTCATCTTGTTGAATTTTGCTAAAACTCTCAAGCAAACTCTTTTTAAAATCATCGAGAGTTTCTTGCAGCCTGCTCTCATTTTTTGCTTCCAAGGGTTCTAATTAGGCTTTTATATAATTATTAGTAGTTATTGTGTATGATTATAGATATGCAATTCTTAAGTTTTATTTTTTATTACAGATCAATGGTATAAGCATTGCTTACTTGACATTAAAGGTGAAGTCATTGTTAGTGGCATGGGCGTTGAGGCCTATGGCAACATTGGATAGGAGATTAAGGAAATACCGAGGACATACTACCAAGGAAACACCGAGGACACATCACTGAGGAAACACCAAGGACACACCACTAAGGAAATGTCGAGGACACACCGTAAGAACTTTAGAAATGTCGAGGAATACGCTATGATACTAGATGATAAAACCTTAGGGCTTTATCTAAGAGAATAAATGGGGATTTGATCATTTCAAGAGGATCAACCTCCAAGTTGGCCAAAGGCTTTGAGTTGTATTTGATTGCTTGAGAAAATTAGCCAAAGGTATTACATATATATATAGAGTTATTAATCCTTAGCCAATTAGGACTATGATTTCTAATAAATAGTAATTCTTAATTTGCTATATCAAAGGACTGTTAAAACTCAAAAACTCCTACCATAACTAGGAAAAATTAAATAGATAAATAAAGATTAATATCAAATCCTTAAAATTAAGGACTCCTAAAATTAAGGAATCCTAACAATGGGGTCTTTTATGAATCTTGACAATGAGGACGTCATCGAAGAGAGGTCACTCATGGCTAACCCCAACTTCTGGAAGGCGTCAAGATAGAGCACGTCGGTGGAGTTGCCAGTGTTAATCATCACCCTCTTGACAAGGGCATTAGTCATTCGGACAAAGAATACTAGAGCATCATCATGGGTGGGGTCTAGGTGGCTCACATCTTCTCCGAAGACAATCCTAGGCCCTTCTTCGATCCCTGGAGTTTTTCCTAAGGAGGCCCGAGCATAGGCTCTCCGTCCTGAGGAGCTTTCACCTCTCGAAGAATGCCCCCCTAAAGATGACATCAATTTGCTTTTCCACATGTCCTCGGGGGTGAGGCGAATGCTCCTGGGGCTAGCCTAGGTGCTTCGCTAGGTGACTTTGTTGAATCTCGAATTTTGATATTAAAATTAATTAATGAGTTTGTAATCTAATATGCATTTTGAGTAACGTAGGACTAGCTTCGATCAAGGAGAGACAGATTGATTAAAGCAGGAGGAATCGGACGTTGGGCTAGTTGAACATATTAGGAGATTGGATATCGAGCTGAAGGATCGATCGATGTGCCGGTAGAAGGACTTCGTGCCGTGGGTTTTCAAACCATCATTTTTATCATAAGCACTAATTCACCCCTCCTCTTAGTGCCAATTCACGATCCTAACAGTTGGTATCAGAGTCACGTTTCTATCCATTGATCTAACACCTAAGAGAGATAGCTTTTTTTGGAAATCTAGAAAGTCACACTATCATTCATCCTCCTATGTTCAATGGGACAAACTACACTTATTGAAAAACTTGAATGAGAGTTTTATTGCTTTCTATGGATTTGAATTTATGGAATATTATCGAAAGTGATTTAAAAGTCTTCTAATCTAATGAATGAATAGAATGATTTGGAGAAGAAAACTTTTTCTTTAAATGCTAGAGCTATGAGTGCTCTATTTTACACTTTAGACAAAAATAAGTTTAATCGTATTTCTTTATGCAAAACTGCACATGAGATTTGACACACACTAGAAGTAACTCATGAAGGCACAAATAGAGTAAAAGATTCTAAAATTAATCTTTTGATGCATGATTTTGAATTGTTTTGAATGAAGCCAAACGAAACTATTGTTGATATGTACACTCGTTTTACGGATGTCATCAATGGTTTAAAAGCTCTTTGCAAATATTTTTCTAATCTTGAACTTGTAAACAAGATTCTAAGATCCCTTCTAAAGAGTTAGGATTCAAAAGTAATTGCAATACAAGAGATAATAGACTTAAACAAGTTTCTACTTGAAAAACTTATCGGGTCTTTGATGACCTATGAAATAACATGTATAATACATAATGAACTTAAGAATAACATTCTAAAGAACAGGAAGGATTTGACACTTAGAATAGATGAAGACCACATGAGTGAAAGCTCAACTGATGATGACTTTGAACTATTAACAATAAAGCTAAAAAGTTCTTGAAACAAAAATCAAAAAATAAAAATGAACTTAAAAAGAAGAAGCTGCTAAAGAAAAAGAAAGCACTCAAGATGACTTAGGACAAAATGAGTGTATCCGAAGACGAGGAGCAAAACTATAAAAACAAAGTGATGAACTATGCCTTAATGGCTTTCGACGACGAGGTAAATGACTCAATCAAAATGTCTTTATCTTATAATGAATTATTTGATGCATTCAATGATTTGTATGATAAATTTAAATTAGTTGGTAAAATTTATAAATTACTAAAAAAGGATCATGCTTCTCTTTCTGATGAATTTAAAAAATTGATAAATTTATTTATGTCATTTTGAATCTCTTGAAAGTGATTTTGATGATTTGATAATTTGAATTTGAATGAGTTTTATTTATATCAAATTCTTGAATGGTTGGAATTATAACTTGAGATTTTCTTTTATGAATCAAGATCTCTAACTCTTTTTCTCATATGATTCTTGGATTTTATTTAAGATGAGATTTTTTATATGAATCATGAAATTTTTTATGCATGAATCAAGATATTTTACCATTCTATTCTCCTATGTTTATTTTTGTTATTTACAAAAGAAGAGATATGTCAAAATAAATCATGTCTTTTGGTATTCAAATGATCTTTATTATTATATATTTTATGTCATGATTTATTTATGATATTCTCTTATATTCATAAAGTGTATACCTCATCACATTTGATTTAAATTTATCTTTGTTGTGATGTGAAAATTGATATAAAAGGAAAAGAATTATAAAATTATATTCTTCCCTTCTTTTTGACAATGACAAAGGGGAGAGATAAAATTGCTAGCTTGCATATTCTAAAATGATGTAAAACTTATTAGCTTATACATTTCAAGGAGAAAAACTTACTAGCTTGCACATTTCAAGGAAAGAATTTGCTAGCTTGCACATCTCATGAGAAGCAAAAGTGCAAACTTGCACATCTCAAGAAGCAGAATTTACAAACTTGCACAACTCAAAATTGTTGCAAGCTTGTATATTGTAAAACTTGCATATCTCAAAAACTTGCTAGATTGGACGTCGGGCCAGAGGATGTTGAATCTCCGATTTTGATGATGAAGTCAATTGTCATTTGTTATCTAATCCATATGTTGAGATAAGTGTGCAGGATTAACTACGATGAAAGTAAGACATAGAGTAGGAGTTGCGCTGGAGTCAAGACTATGATCACGTTGGGAGTTCGAGAGTTCAACGGAAGTCCGGATGGTTGTCGGAGGTTCTATAGGAACAAATCTGAGAAGTCCAGGAGCTTGCCAAAAGAAGCTCGTCGGAACTCGCCAAGTGGATCGTCGCAAGTCCAGGAGTTTGCCGGAAGTCCGCAGGAGCATCACCGAGGGTTCATCAGATGATCGACGGAAGTTCACCGAAAGCTCGCTGGAAGAAGCGATTGACACACCGGAGTAAATTGCAGTAAATGGGAGGTGATCCCATTAACTTAATCTTGGGGCAATTGGGCCCTTGATAGACCCAAATTGGGTCGAATGGATCAGCCCATTCGGACCCAGATTTCTTGGCCAACGGTGGCACCGCTTGGGTCGGCGGTGGCACCACCTAGGGCTCAGTCTACGAGCTAGGCTGGGTGGTGCAAGCACCCCTAACAGGTGGTGGAACCGCCTAAGCTCGGTCTCTGAGCTCTGCCAAGAGGTGCAACCACCCCAGTCAAGCAGTGGCACCGCTTGGGCTCAGTCTCCGAGCGAGACTGGGCGGTGCAACCGCCCCTATCAGGCGGTCGCCTAGAGGCTCAGTCTCCGAGCTCTGCTAAGCAGTGCAACCACCTTGACAGGATGTGGCACCGCCTAGAGGCTCAGTCTCCGAGCTCTGTCAGGCGGTGCAACCGCCAGACCTCGAAATTCCGAGAGATGATAGTTTTGAGCTCGGAATTCAAACTGGTTTGGGGCCTATAAATACCCCACCTTTTCAGCAATGAAAGAGCAACCAAATTCACCAAAAATCCAATCTTACTCTATGATTTTTAGAGCTCAAAAGTGTTGTATGAGTTAAAAGTTCTCCTTCCTCTTTTCTTCCATGTTTTGATTTGTCAAGAGACGAAAGAAAATTTTGTAAGGGTTGTCTCCTAAGCTTGTCAAAAGGAGTGAAACTGTAAAAGGGTGATTGGCCTTTGCCTATTGAAGGAAAGCCTCTAGTGGACGTTGGTGACCTCGTCGGAGGAGGAAGCCAAAAGTGGATGTAGGTCAAGATTGACCGAACCACTCTAAAATTGCGGTGCTCTCTGGTTTGAATTTATTCTTGCTGCTTACCTTACTGCAAACCTCCATATGTGCTTTACTTCCTCTTTACTTTTGTTGCACTCCTTTATGAACTCGCTTTCAAGTTAAGTTTCCGAAAACGATTTTACGTCGGAAACAATTTCATCGTATGAACGTAGTTTTAAACGTCGAAAGATTTCCGCTGCACTAATTCACCCCCCCTCTTAGTGCTCTTGATCCTAACAATTTGTATCAGAGCGGGGTTAACTCTCAAATGGATTAAAACCCAAGAAATATGGCATACGTCGGAAACCAAGAGGGCCACTCTATTACACGTCCACCCATGTTCAATGGGATGGACTACACCTATTGAAAGACCCGAATGAGGATCTTCCTTATTTCAATAGATTTTGAACTTTGGAATCTTGTTGAAAATGGATTTTCGAAGTCTTCTCTTCCATTGATCGATTGGAATGAATTGGAGAAGAAGACTTTCGCTCTTAATGCAAAGGTTATGAATGCCTTATTTTGTGCGCTTGATAAAAATGAGTTCAATCGTGTTTCGGTTTGTGAAATCGTATTTGATATTTTGCATACACTCGAAGTAACTCATGAAGGTATAAGTAGAGTGAAAGAGTCAAAAATCAATCATTTGATACATTCTTTTGAACTTTTCCGAATGAAACCGAGCGAGACTATTGGCGACATGTACACCCATTTCACGGATGTCGTCAATGGTCTAAAAGGACTCGGCAAAAGTTTTTCAGATTTTGAGCTCGTAAATAAGATTCTAAGATCCATTCCTAAGAGTTGGGACCCTAAAGTCTCTGCTATTCAAGAGGCTAAAGATTTAAACAACTTTCCTCTTGAAGAACTAATCGGGTCATTTATGACCTATGAAATGACTTGTAAGGCTCATGAAGAGCAAAAAGACATCCTTCCAAAGAACAGGAAGGATATGGCACTTAGAACTTTAGATGACCACTTAAGAGAAAACTCAAGTGATGAGGACTGTGACGATGACTTGACACTTCTAACAAGGAAATTCAAAAAATTCATTAAGAGAAACAAGTTTAAAAGTGATACAAAAAATAAACTTGAACCCAAAAAGGACCAAGTTATTTGCTACAAGTGCAAAAAGCTAGGACACTACAAAAGCGATTGTCCCCAAGCCAAGAAAAGAACATCAAAGAAGAAGGCGCTCAAAACAATGTGGGATAACTCAAGCGCGTCCGAAGAAAAGGAGTCCAACACCGAGCAAGTTGCTCATTAAGCCTTAATGGCCATCGGAGAAGAGGTAACAAATTTAATTGATGCAGATTTATCATTTGATGAATTATTAAATGCCTTCCATAACTTATTTGATGAATGCAAAACAATTAGTAGAAAATATAAATTGCTGAAAAATAAGCATGATAGTCTTGTTAACAATTTTGATAAATTAAAAACTAAATATCATGATAATTTAGTTCAATGTGAAAAATGCCATGATCTAGAAACTCTCCAAAAGGAAAACATGCTACTTAAGGACACTTTAAAGAAATTCAAGGTTGGTAGCAAGTATTTGAACACGATCCTTGCAAAAAAGGGTCACATTCCCAAAAGAAGTGGAATCGGATTTGTGAGAAGTCCTCACCAAAATCCAACCACCTTCGTAAAAAGCCCCATCTTACATGTTCGACACCAAAGTAAATGCAACTTTTGTTGCAAACATGGACACAAAACACATCAGTGTCCATTCAAGAAAATTAGTCCGAACAAATTAATTTGGGTTCCTAAAGGAACCATGATAAACTCTATACAACATGATAAACGATATAGATCAGTTTTTGAGGCACCCAAAAACAAATCGGTACCTAAAAATTATCCTTTCTTGTAGAGACATTCACCATCACAAGCTAGGAGCAAGAGATGGTACCTTGATAGTGGATGCTTAAGGCATATGACCGTAGATCCATCTCAATTCTCTAAGCTCACTAGCATAGACGAAGACTATGTCACCTTCGGAGACAACAACAAGGGTAAAATCATTGGCAAAGGAACTATAGGTAACAAATCCAACTTCTTTATTGAAGATGTTTTATTAGTTGATGGTTTAAAACATAACCTCTTAAACATTAGTCAATTATGTGATAAAGGATATATCGTCAAATTCGAATCTAATGCTTGAATCATTGAAAAACCACACAAAAACACATCTATGATTGCATTAAAACATAATAACGTATACACCATTGACATCAATGATCTTTGCAATGAAATGTGTTTCTCGGTTTTGAATGAGGATGCTTGGCTTTGGCATAGGAGATTAGGTCATGCTAGCATGAAACTAATCACTCAAATATCATCCAAAGAACTTATACGAGGAATTCCTCATATCAAGATCATCAAAGATAATGTGTGTGATGCTTATCAATTAGGAAAACAAATTAAGAGTAGTTTCAAATCTAAGAGTCAAATAAGTACCTCTAGGCCCTTACAATTGATCCATATGGACTTGTTCGGACCAATCTCTACATCAAGCCTAAGAGGTAGTAAATACGCCTTTGTCATTATAGATGACTATAGTAGATACACATGGACTTATTTCTTGAAAAACAAAAATGAATGCTTTAGATATTTCACCAAGTTTTGTAAACTTGTTCAAAATGAAAAAGGTTTTATGATTTCATCTATTCGAAGTGATCACGGTGGTGAATTTCAAAACCGTGATTTTTAAGAATTTTGTGAATCTAATGGATACAACCATAACTTCTCTACTCCAAGAAATCCTCAACAAAATGGAGTAGTAGAAAGAAAGAATAGAAATTTACAAGAAATGATAAGAACCATGTTGAATGAACATAGCCTACCCAAATATTTTTGGCCAAAGCCGTAAACACTATATGCTATATTTTCAATAGAGTTTTAGTAAGACCCTTACTCACCAAAACTCCCTATGAGTTGTGGAATAATAAAAAACCAATGTTTCATATTTTAAATTTTTTGGTATAAATGTTTTCTCTTAAATGAAAAAGATGCCTTAGAAAAATTTGATGCTAAATCTGATGAAAGAATTTTTCTTGGTTATTCTTCAGTTTATAAAGCTTTTCGTATCTTCAATAAAAGAACTTTAATTATAGAAGAATCCATTCATGTTGTTTTCAATGAGATTTTCAAAATCAAGAAAAATGATTTTGATGATGATGTTAACTTTGATTCTTTGAAATTAAATGAAACCCCTTCTCCAACTAGCAACTTGGATGTATCCACTTCCGAAACATCCTTACCCAAGGATTGGAAGTATGTAGATACTCATCCAAATGAGCTAATCCTATGAGACACATCTAAGGGGGTTCAAACACATTCTTCTCTTAAAAATTTTTGTGCCAACGCTACTTTTCTCTCCCAAATTGAACCTAAATGTATTGACGAAGCCATGAAAGATGATTCATGGATTATCGCAATGCAAGATCAGTTAAATCAATTTGAGAGAAATGAGGTGTGAAAGCTTTTTCCTAGGCCAAATGACCATTTAGTTATTGGTATTAAATGGGTCTTTAGAAATAAGCAAGATGAATATGGTATCGTGGTTAGAAACAAGGTTAGATTAGTGGCCAAATGTTTCAACCAAGAAGAAGGTATCGATTACAAAGAAACCTTCGCTCCTATGGCTAGATTAGAAGCCATAAGGATGCTCCTTGCTTATGCTAGTAATAATAATTTTAAGTTGTTTCAAATGGATGTTAAAAATGCTTTTCTTAATGGCTTTATTTCTGAAGAAGTTTATGTTGAACAACCTCCCGAATTTGAAAATAATAGCCTCCGTAATCATGTATTTAAATTAACCAAAGCTCTCTATGGTTTAAAACAAGCCCCAAGGGCTTGGTATGATAGACTAAGTACTTTTCTTATTGAAAATAATTTCACAAAAGGCAAGGTCGATACTAAATTGTTTATCAAGAATTTTGAAAATAATTTTCTCATTGTTCAGATTTATGTTGATGATATTATTTTTGATTCTACGAATGAATCCCTTTATGAATCTTTTGCTAAAACCATAGGTCTCGAATTTGAAATGAATTTGATGGGAGAATTAACCTTTTTCTTAGGCTTACAAATTAAGCAACTAAGTAATGACATCTTTATTAGTCAAACTAAATATGCTTTAGATCTGCTGAAAATATTTAATATGGATAGCTCAAAAGCTATTAACACTTCTATGAGCACCTCCACTAAGTTAGAAGTTGATGAAAGTGGAGAAAGCTTCGATCAAAAAACTTATAGGGGTATGATAGGAAGTTTACTTTACCTCACTGCAACTAGACCAAACATCATGTTCAGTATAGGACTTTGTGCTAGGTTTTAATTGAACCCTAAGATATCTCATCTCAAAGCGGTTAAAAGAATATTTAGATATCTTAAAGGTACTACAAATCTAGGATTATGGTATCCAAAATCCGAGAATTTTGAGTTAATTGCTTATGCTGATGCGGATTTTGCTGGGTGTAGACTAGATAGAAAAAGCACATCAGGAACATGTCAATTTTTGGGACATTCCCTTATTTTCTGGTCATCTAAGAAACAAAACTTGGTTGCACTATCAACAATCGAAGCTAAGTATATTGCAGCTAATGCATGCTATGCACAAGTTATGTGGATGAAAAACACCTTAGAAGATTATAAAGTCCATCTTTAAAAACATTCTCATTAAATGTGATAACATAAATGCAATATGTTTAACAAAGAATCTCATTCAACACTCAAGAACAAAACATATTGATATTAGACATTACTTTATACGAGATCATGTCACTAATCATGATGTAACCATAGAGTTCATTGATAATAAGCATCAACTAGCTAATATTTTTATAAAACCTCTAAGTGAAGAATAATTTGATTTCATAAGAAGAGAATTAGGAATGTTGATATGTCTGAATGCATAAACTTATTTTTCGGACGTTATTGATTGAATGATCAAATCACTTGATTGTCATTACATGCCTAAACTTACATGTTGGAAATTATGTGTTTTGGATACAAAAATTTCCATAACAATGAGCATGTTTTGTCTTCATGATTGTATTTGAAAATCTATAGTATAGTCTTGTCCGAATGCATGAAAGTGTTAATTTCATTTTCGGATTCTCTTAACTAGTGGTATCCTAACAATCGGATTTTCTCGATACATTATTCTCTTCCGAACTTGCATATGTCATATCGAGTTTGATTCTCATCATTGATTTTTGACATATGAAATCAACTAGCAAATACATCTCTCATACACTCATCTATGTGAAAAATATTTTTTGAGAAATAGATTTGATGAAATGATTCCTGCTGTAAATTCCTTCTTGAAATATGGATGATAGTGTTTTTACTTGCAAGGATTTGTTTCACATACATATCTTGATCCTTGAAAAAATGAAGTATGATTTAATCTCTCATCAATTTTAACTTCATTCAAAGTAAACTCACAAATAGCTAGTAGCCTTCCTCCTTCAAGCAAAAAGATAATAACAAATAAAAAGGAAGAAGTATTCAAAGCTATCTCCATGTCATATTTTCCTTAAGATGTTTGCATAATTGGTATCCTATCACTCACTGTTGGAAAATGACATGAACCTAGTTATGGCATAATTACCGCACTTATGCTTAAATTTTATTTATATCCTTCTCCTTTTTGTTGATGACAAATGGGGAGAAATATATGAATTAATACTATGAGTGTCATATTTGAATGAGAAATATATGAATTGATGCTATGAGTGCCATATTTGCACTATGTTATTGTCATATTTGCACTATGTTATTGCCATATCATGATAAAATATCAAGAACTTGCATAGCAACTTTACTTGTTGATATCTTACCATGTGATGCTACGATTGCTAAACACTTGAAATGTTTGCTTTACGTTAAGATATCAAAAGCTTAAATTGTAAATTTACATATTGATATCTTATGTTGAACTACTATCATCATTTATATTTAAAATGTAAAACTTGAGAATGGATGTCAAGTCTTGACATCATTTTCAGTAAGATACATCGTGATAGGAATCATGATGGGAGTAATTGATAAGGTTAAAAGTTCTTAACTTATCAATAAGTCTATTGAATTCAAAGGCCTTGAATTCAAGAATGACTTATCTTAAGTATGGCATATAGATAAGGGGAGTTAAGGTTAACTCCGTTATCAATTGATTGTCATCATCAAAAAGGGGAAGATTGTTGAATCTCAGATTTTGATGATGAAGTCAATTGTCATTTATTATCTAATCCATATGTTGAGATAAGTGTGCAGGATTAACTACGATGAAAGTAAGACATGCAATAGGAGTTGCGCCGGAGTCAAGACTATGATCACGTTGGGAGTTCGAGAGTTTGACGGAAGTCCGGACGGTCATCGGAGGTTCTGCAAGAACAATCTGAGAAGTCCAGGAGCTTGCCAAAAGAAGCTCGTTGGAACTCGCCAAGTGGATCGTCGTAAGTCTAGGAGTTTGTCAAAAGTCCACAGGAGCATCACTGAGGGTTCATCGGATGATCGACGGAAGTTTGCCGGAAGCTCGCCGGAAGAAGCGATTGACGCACCGGAGCAAGTTACAGGAAATGTCTTAAGAAATATCGTAGTTAGCACGATGATTAAGTTAGAAATGGGAGGTGATCCCATTAACTTAATCTTGGGGCAATTAGGCCCTTGACAGACCCAAATTGGGCCGAATGAATCAGCCCATTCGGACCCAGATTTGTTGGCCAGCGGTGGCACCGCCTAGGGCTCAATCTCCGAGCTAGGCTGGGCGGTGCAACCACCCCTAACAAGCGGTGGAACTGCCTGAGCTCGATCTCCAAGCTTTGCCAAGCGGTGCAACCACCCTAGTCAGACGGTGGCACCGCTTGGGCTTAGTCTCTGAGCAAGACTGGGCAGTGCAACCGCCCCTTTCAAGCGGTGGCACCGCAGAGAGGCTCAGTCTCCGAGCTGCCAGGTGCTAGTCATAGGTGCCCAGCAAGCTAATCACGTGAGTGATGGCACGTGTGACTTGAAACAGAATCTTTTTGCTCATTATATTTTGGCGTATATCACTTTATAACTATTGCATAAATGCATATATATATTGTGATGTCCTTGGATTTGTGCAATGGGAATCGGATCGTGATGAGATCACAATAATGAGATCGATTCACCTTTAAACACATATCCTAAATAATCCCGGTCATAGGTTACCGAGAGGGACATCGTGGATAACCGGATAGACCGGGGTGTCTTGTATACTCGTCCATATGATGGATGCAACCGGTCTCATAGTCGCTTTCGTGTAGGGACACTAGGGATACGATACAGTGTGCTCATTGGAGAATGAGTTCATCGATTGATCCGCCACGGAATCTTTGGATGGTTGATGATGCCTTATTGTCGACAAGCGATTCCGTAGTCCTAGTGGTGTATCTGGTCCTTAGACTTGAGACACCAAGGATGTCTGTATGAGTGCTCCACTCTTTGATACCGAGACTTATAGGTTTGGTGTCCCGGATCTAGTACTGGTGGTCATTGGGAGTGGTAGTCGACCATACGAGGGCTATTGAGTGTCGATAGAGGATCATCCCTCTCGGCATCATGAGAGGAATATCCCATGTGTTCTTGCTCGGACAAATCCCCTGGCCGGGGTCATTCGGTTGAGAGAGAAAGAGTTCTCCGGAGAATCCGATTAGAGCGAGACTTCGAGTAGAAACCGTATGGGTGACGACAACACCATGCTTTCGATATACGGTCTTTGGGATATTAGATGGATGAGGGACTATAGGTACATGGTAAGCGAGGATGACGACAGTCCAATGGATTGGATTCCCCAGATCGTCACGGGGACTACTGGCGTAGTGGCCTAGTACGTCCGTAGTCGATGAGTCGAGTGAATTATTACGGAGATAATAATTTGAGTTAGAAGGAGTTTCGACAGGTATGACTCACGGCCATTTCGATATTGGGCCTAGAGGGTCACACACATATGGTAGGCATTGCGATGAGTAGAGGTTGGGATATGAGATATCCGACGGAGCCCCCTTGTCTTATTGGATGCAGATCCAATACCCACTAGGGAAGGACCCATTAGGGTTTGACACGGGATCTCTATAAATAGGAGGGATTTGACCTCATAGGCTAGAGTCTTTGCTTGCCCTTCCTATTCTCCTCTCCCTCTCCACCTCGAGGCCTGGAGTTTTGAGGAGGGTCGTCGCAACCCTGCTGTGTGGATCACCGCTAGAGAGGAGGACGCTTGACCTCCTTCACCCTCTCCTAAGGATCTGCAAGGAAACAGGGATATACGATCTCCCTAGGTAACACAATCTCTATACGCAGTTTTGTGTTTTGCGGATTTTTGCGCACCAATCTTCGCACGACGACGAACATCTTTTTGGGAATCGGGGATTTTTGTTTTCTTGTTCTTCCGCTGCGCATATGATGTCGCCCCCCGTTGATTTCCCAACACCAGGCGGTTGTACCGCCCCAATCAGGAGGTAGTACCGCTAGGACCCCGGAAATCCGGGAAATGACATTTTTGAGCTCCAAAATCAAACCAGTTTGGGGCCTATATATACCCCACCCTTTCCTGCATGAAAGGGCACCAAAAATCCAATCTTACTCTGTGATTTTTGGAGCTCAAAAGTGTTGTATGAGTTAAAAGTTCTCCTTCCTCTTTTCTTCCAAGTTTTGATATGTCAAGAGAGGAAAGAAAATTCTGTAAGGGTTGTCTCCTAAGCTCGTCATAAGCTCGTCAAAAGGAGTTAAACTATAAAAGGATGGTTGGCCTTCGTCTATTGAAGGAAGGCCTCTAGTGGATGTCGGTGACCTCGTCGAAGGAGAAAGCCAAAAGTGAATGTAGGTCAAGATTGACTGAACCACTCTAAAATTGCGGTGCTCTCTGGTTTGCATTTATTCTTGCTGCTTACCTTACTGCAAACCTTCATATGTGCTTTACTTCCTCTTTACTTTTGCTGCACTCCTTTACGAACTCGCTTTCAAGTTAAGTTTCCGAAAACGGTTTTACATCGGAAATGATTTCATCGTTCGAATGTAGTTTTAAACGTCGAAAGTTTTCCGCTGCACTAATTCACCCCCCCCCCCTCTCTTAGTGCTCTTAATCCTAATAGTGGCACCGCTTGGAACCGACCTCCCATGTTGTCTGGGTGGTGGTACCACCCATACATAGTCTTCAAGAGTGTGTTAGCTGGTGGTACCATTAGATTAGGTGATGGTACCGCCTAGTGTCAGACTAACTAACGGTAGTACCTCTAGTTATTAATCTATCAAGCGATGGTACCGCCTAGTACTGGCGATAGTTTCGTCGGTACCTCAAAAACCTGGGATAAGATGGTTTTGGCTCTAAATTTAAATCCATTTGAAGCCTATAAAAACCCCACTCATCTCTGCTCAATAAACAAATGAATTGAGAACATAAATTGGGGAAAACACTATTGTATTTTGAGAGTTCCCCTCCTCTACTCTAAGAGTGTAATTTTTGTTTAAGGGAGGGTTGAGTAGTTATAAAGTTTATCTCCTAAACCTATGAAACGGAGAAAAGAGTTGTAAGAGGGTAGTTGGTCTTCACCCATTGAAGGAAGACCATTAGTGGATGTCGGTGGCCTCAACGAATGAGGAATCAGAAGTGGACATAGATCATGACAACCGAACCACTATAAACCCGGTGTACTCAATTTACATTTCTATTCTACTTTTTATTCTCATATTGCAAACTAATTTACTTGCTTACTACTCTTAGTATGCTTACGAACACACTTTCGAGTTAAACTCTTTTGGATATCGGTTTTCATCGAATGAGAATTTTAAAACCGTCGTTTTTATCGTAAGCACTAATTCACCCCCTCTCCTAATGTCGATTCGCGATCCTAACAGACCCTTTCTGATGAGCTCTTCGATCTAGTATCTTATATCTCAGCACTCTTTTGTATTATGTCCGTAGTCCTAGTGGAAAATGCAGTACTTGGATTTGTTCCTCTGCTTCGAAGACCCTCTCATGAGTCTGGGCTCCTTTAGGAGGCCCTTCTCTTTTATTTGGAGAAAAATCTTCATCCTCATCATGTTGTAGGTGAGCAACCCCATTCTCTCCCGTCGATTTTCTATTCGGAAACGTCTTCTCTGAGGCGACTACGGGGCTAGGACGCAAGGTTTATGGCGCAACCTCCTATTGCCCTCCTCTCGACGACTCGAGATTATGGCTTCGACTGATATGTAATGGTTAGCCCTTTGGAGCATCTCTAGGATGGTCGTGGGAGGCCTCTTAACCAATGACTAGAAAAAGCGGGCAAGCCTCAAGCCCATCATGAAGGCTTGGATTATTAATGAGGGGTCGACATCCTGAATCTCTCGAATCTCCCCGACGAACCGAGTGACAAAGCCGGAGAGGGGCTCATCCTCACTTTGTCTAAACCTAAGCAAGATAGTGGCCAAGGGCTTTAGTTACACATTAGCAAGGAAGTAAAGCTTGAACTCTTTGGCGAGTTGTTAAAAAGAAGAAATTGAAAGGGCTTGAGGTGATTGTACCATTCTCTGCTAGTCATAGATGCCCTATAAGCCAATCACATGTGTGATGACACGTATGACATAATATGTACTCTTTTTTTCTTATTATTTATTTGATATTTTTTACTTTATTTTATATATTATATATTTTGTGATGTCTATGGATCTGTGCAATATGAATCAGATCATAATGAGATCATGATAATAAGACTGATTCACCTTTAAACATAAACCCTAAATAATCTCAGTCATAGGTTACTCAAGAGATATATTAAGATAACTGGAAAGACTAGTGTGCTATATATCCGTTCATATGATAGAGGTGGCTAATCTTACAGTTGCTCATATGGGGATACTAGGGATACAGTGCAAGTGCTCAACGGAGAATGAGTTCACTGATTGATCCGCTCATGGAATGCTGGATGGTTGATGATACCTCATTGTTAGATAGTGACTCTATTATCCCAGTGGTATATTTGATCCTTAGACTTGAGATACTAAGGATGTCCTGTTGAATCTCGTATTTTGATGATGAAACCAATTGATAGTGTTTATGATTTGATTTGCGTTTTGAGTGACGTAGGATACTTCGATCAGGATTAGACAATTAAAGCAGGAAAAATCATGTTGGGCCGGAGGAAAACATGTCAGAAGATTAGACGTTGGGCCGGAGGATCGGTCGATGTATCGACAGAAGGCTTCAAGCCATGGATTCGGGCATCGGGCCAAGAAGAGCGGATATTGCACTAAGGATATCGGAGTTGCGGAGTCAACTGGCCGATTGGGCAATAGGTTGTAAGAGAGGATGATGCGATAAAGAATCGGACGAAGTGTCGATGAACCAATGACATGCCGGACAACATGATTCAAGCTTAGTAATAATTATCTAGATCGAAGTATGTTTTTACATTTGCAGGATTAACTACGATAGCAAAGAAGAAAGCAAAATGAAGTCCCGAAGTCAAGAACGCGATTTTGTTGAGAGTTCGAGAGTTCATCAGAAGTTGAGACGTTCATCGGAAGTTCTGTAAGAACTAGCCGAGAAGTCTCGGAGCTTGTTAGAGAAGCATGTCAGAACTCGCCAAGAAGATCGTCGTGAAGTCCAGGAGCTTGCCAAGAGTCTGCTGGAACATTGCCGAGAGATCGTCGGAAGTTCGCCGGAAGATCACTGGAAGAAACTAGACTTACAGACTTGTTTAGTTTAGGAAATGTCTTAGAATTCGTAGTTAGCACGTAATTGGGATTAGATTTGGGCCAACCTAATTAGGGACTAGTTAGGCCCATGAAAGGATTGTGTTGGGCCTAATGAAATACCCAAACAAGGACCCAAGAAGTGGCATCGTCGTGACACAGTCTTCGAGACTATGTCAGGCGATGGTACCGCCTAGTGGCCCAGTGCCAGGCGGTGGTACCACCCAGTGCAATGTTAGTGTCAGACTGACACTAGCGGTGGTACCACTCGAACCTACGAAACCCGGGATGAGATATTTTTAGGCTCCAAGTTTGAATCAACTTAAGGCCTATAAATACTCTCTCATCCCTAGTTAACACACACAAGTACAAAGAGTTTAAAATTAAAGAAATTCTATTGCAATCCCTTGAGAAATCCCCTCCTCTAGTCTAAGTCTAGAATTCTATTTAGGAGGAGTGTGTGTGCTTATAAAGATTATCTCATAAACCTGTGAAAAGGAGAAGAAGGGTGTAAAAAGGTGGTTAGTCTTCGCCTATTGAAGGAAGACCGATAGTGGATGCCGGTGGCCTCGACGGAAGAGGAATCAGCAAAGTGGATGTAGGTTATGACGACTGAACCACTCTAAAATCTGGTTGACATTTCATCTTGAGCAATTTACTTTACTGCAAACCATTTTACTTGCTTACAACCTTCAATATATTTATGAACACGCTTTCAAGTTAAGGATTTTTGAGTTCTGCTTTTATCGTATGAAAAGTTTTCGGAACCGATGTATTTTACCAATGCACTAATTCACCCCCCCCCCCCCCTCTTAGTGCTGCTCTTGATCCTAATAGTTGGTATCGGAGCCTTATTTTTCATATTTGGTTTAACACCCAAATAGAAATAACTCTTTTCAGCTTTCAAGAGTGTCACTCTCTCATTCGTCCTCCCTTGTTCAATGGGATGGACTACACATATTGGAAAACTCGAATGTGAGTTTTCTTGCTTTTCTTGGATTTAAATTTATGGAATATTATTGAAAATGATTTTCGAATGTCTTCTCTTCCAATGAACCATTGGAATGATTTAGAGAAGAAGAGCTATGAATGCTCTATTTTGTGCCTTAGACAAAAATGAATTCAATCAGGTTTCTTTGTGCAAAACGACTTATGATATTTGGCATATTCTCGAAATCACACACGAAGGCACGAATAGAGTTAAAAGAGTCTAAAGTCAATCTTTTATTGCATGATTTTGAACTTTTTTGAATGAAGCATAGCAAAACCATTGTTGACATATACACCCGTTTTACGGATGTCGTCAATGGTTTAAAATCTCTTGGCAAATGTTTTTCAAATTTTGAATTTGTCTACAAAGTTTTACGCTCACTTTCTAAAACTTGGGACTCTAAAGTAACGACCATACAAGAGGCCATGGATTTGAACCGTTTTCCACTCGAAGAACTAATAGGGTCTTTAAAGACCTATGAAATAAGTTTTATAACACATGTTGAATATAATGAACTTAAGAATCACCTTCCAAAGAACATGAAAGATTTGACACATCGAATAAAAGAAGACCACTCGACTGAAAGCTCAAATGATGATGAACTTGAACTTTTCATAATAAAACTTAAAAAGTACTTAAAGCAAGAATCAAAAAATAAAAACAAATTGAAGAAGAAGTACTTTGGGACGAAACGAGCTCCGAAGATGAGGAGAAAATCAATAAAGGCAAGGTGGCAAACTACACCTTAACGGCTTTCGACGATAAGGTAATCAAAATGTCCTTAGTTTATTTTGAAATTACATGATGCTTTTCATGAGTTATTTTTAATTTAATTTTTTTTAAAATAAATTATATGTTTAATAAATGAAAATACAAAAAATTAGGAATCATGCTTATCTAGTAATTTTAAAAATAGTCATGAAAATTACATGCCTTATGATAAAGGAACAAAATATTAGACTTAAATCATGCTAGATATTTTAATAATAATGTGTATCTTAATGATTTTCGTATTATTGAAAACATTTTATGAAATCATGCTTGATTAAATAATATAATGATGCATAATGATCATGCTTAATAAATTTATCTTTTGAAATTATGCATGATGACTTGAAGTAATAATGATTTTTGGATGATTTATGCCATCTCTGTCATAATAAATCTTGCACTTTCAGTTTTAAACATGATATAGGATTTTATTTGACATAAATGAAATAAAATCATATGAATTGAAACAACTAAAAAGTGGAAAATATTTTTCTTGAAAACTATTTTTCTCTATCTTATTGATTTTGATAAATCCATTTGTATCATTTTTATGAATTTCTTGGATTTTGAAAATGATTCTGATGATTTAAATTTGAATAAATTTTTATCTAAATTATCATCTTGATTCCTTGATATTTACAAATTAAGATTTATTATAAATCAAGATTTTTCGTTCCCCTACAATTCTTCTTGAAATCTTATTTAGAGAAGAGATTAACTATATGAATCACATCTTTTGATATTTAAGTGGTTTTATCTATTATGACATGATTTTTTTTATTTATGACACAAATGCATTGAAATATTTTACACTATTATGTTTTTCTCTTATTATTTCTTGTTTATAATGATAAAAGGAAGAAAAGTTATGATCATGGTAGGATATAATTTGACAAATTAATATCATTTTGTGAAATATTTATGATTTAGAATGATATATGAAATATATGTGATGTATTACATATCATTTGAATTCTGAAATAAGAATGAATTATTGTATAGGTAAAAGAATTACAAACATTTCGTCAGCTTAGCCTCTTTGCGCTGGTCATAAGTGGGTCCCTGCTCTTTTCTTAAATCGGGTAAGGACCCGGAAAGGGATCCCTCCCCAATTCTGCTTCCTGTGTGTTCACGAAAACCCTCGAAACCACCCTCGCCTTCTTCGTCTTCTCTTCCATCTGAATCTAGCGACCAAGACACCACCAGGAATGGCGGAGCCTGGCGACGTCTGCAACTTCTTCCGAAAGCCCACCAAGAACAAGAACATTCGCAAGCGCAAAACCACCGGTTCCGAAGACGAAGACGGCGCCGCCGATGATGCTCCATCCACCGGCCCCGCCATCGTTAAATCCAGGAAATCGATCGCCGACAACAAGCTCATGTTCTCCTCTTCATCTTCCAAACCCTCCTCCAAGCCCTCCGCGGACAGCGGCAGTGCCGGAGACCCCGACGAGGACGCGGGGGAGCGCGGCTCCGGCGCCCTCTTCCAGTTCGAGTCTTCGAAGGAGATCCAGGTCCAGCACGACAGTCGCGCCACGGCGGTCCTCGAGACGGAGACCGAATTCTCCAAGGACGCCCGGGCCATCCGCGAGCGGGTCCTGAAGCAGGCAGGGGAGGTCCTCAAGGGGAAGTCCAAAGCTGGCGGCGGTGGCGACAAATTATACAAGGGGATCCACGGGTATACCGACTACAAGGCCGGGTTCCGGCGGGAGCAGACGGTGGCAGGCGAGAAGGCCGGTGGCGCCCACGGCCCGCTACGGGCTTCTGCGCACATCCGGCTGTCGGCGAGGTTCGATTACCAGCCGGACATCTGTAAGGACTATAAGGAGACGGGGTACTGCGGGTACGGAGATTCCTGCAAATTTATGCACGATAGGGGGGATTACAAGCCGGGGTGGCAGCTGGAGAAGGAGTGGGAAGAGGCTGAGAAGGCGAGGAAGAGGGGACTCGCGGCTGGGGGTGGTGGAGGAGACGGGGATGATGGTGATCAAGAGGATGATGATGACGATGATGATTCTTTGCCCTTTGCGTGCTATATATGCAGACAACCGTTTGAGGATCCAGTGGTAACCAAGTGCAAGCACTATTTTTGTGAGCATTGTGCCCTAAAGGTATGAGATATATTTTTTGCCGTTTATTTTGCTTTTTGGTGGTCCATGAATCCGTCAAGCTTGCTTGGCTCTTATTTGAATTACTCCAAGTTAATTTATTCGTTGCATTGTAATTGGTGATATCGCAAAAAATACATTCTCCAACATTCTGTTATACTTATCTTGATGTTGTGCTGGTTCTCATGCTCTTAGTAGTTTTAAGCTATATTTTCTCTCTGTCCAAAAGACAACCCTGCAAAATTTGGCTGTTATTTGGGTTAC
Source organism: Musa schizocarpa (assembly GCA_900464855.2). NCBI lineage: Eukaryota > Viridiplantae > Streptophyta > Magnoliopsida > Zingiberales > Musaceae > Musa > Musa schizocarpa. The sequence continues at coordinate 35,912,515 of LS990922.1, read as the reverse complement.
GTAGTGTGAAGATGACAATCAGATAGGACCCTTTCTTTTATATTTAGAAGAACTAGTGAATATGTTGGCGGTAATGACAGGAGGCACTTGAGTGATGCAAGGTGATACTCAAGAGCTTTGATGGGCCTTGGGCAGCATCTCAGTTCAGGCGCTAGGCCTCACAGCACTCGCCTGGACTGACCCTGGCAACCCAAACCCCTCAAATTGGTTCAAACTGAGTCTCTTCTCTCTTGTTCTGCAGCCAATACTGACTATTGTTGCTTCCTCTGTCCTCTTCTCCCTCTTCTTTTTCCCCTTCTCTCTCCCTTCTTTGCAACTAAGATTTTGTTTTTTCCTCCCTCTTCCCTCCCATTGCTTCCCTTTCCATCTTCTCTCCCGTTGTGCTTCTCTCTGTCTTCTTCTTCTTCCTTCTGCCTCCTCTTCACAGCTTAATTAATCAATTTAACATGACAGTTCATATTACATCTCAAGTACATCAGTAACTGTAGATGCATTAGAGGAAATATTTTTAAAACTATTGTGGAACTATACGCCGTGGCTTGGGAGTCGGTGTGGCTGGGTCCTATGCTGAGAGTGTAAGGTTGTCCATGTGGAGAGGATGCCGGAGTGAGATCAGATCGGCAGGTTGTGTCCTAGGCTTCTGCTACCCCGTCGTAGCCGACGTGAGGTCTGCTTAATCGGCTTCATTCGTGTCGTGATCTTGCACAACAGGTCAACGTTGGGAGGGGGATTCTCGACTCAACCCCTCCGATGTTTTAATCAGTAAGTGGATTTTGTGGTGTCCAAGGTTCTTTTCATTTCCAAATTGTGGGGTCGGTATTTATACTTGCGGAGGCGAGTTGGTCGTACGCTGGCCGTTAATGGCCATCGACCCTTCGTTCGGCGTGGCAATGCAGCACCGACTCATGCAGTCCAGATGTCACGGGTCGGCCTGTATGGTTCCCCGCCGTGCGACGCCGACCCGTACGGCTCCGGATGCCGCGGGGTCGGTTGTACGCCTTCCTCCACGTCGGCTATGCTATCATGCATTGGGCTGTTCCACATTGGCTCCTTGGTGGATGCCAGCTGTCAATATTGGGTGGGGCCAGATTATTCCCTATCAAATACCATTGAAAAAGATTTATGATGGAAGTTCATTTAGTTAAATGATTCATAAGATCTATTGCTACCATTTGCATGTTCCTTTGACAAAACCACTAAAGGTGGAATATTCTGGGCAAGACAACACCAAGTTCTTATTTTGGAGTATGACATAAAACTCATGTTTTATTTGAAATTTTTTATTTTAATGACTATTTATATTCTTAGTTATATTTTTTAATAAAATTTTTTGATGTGAGCACCTTGTGTTGTTTGGGCAAGCACCTAGCTCCTCAGGTAGTATGGGGCCATGGTGCCTTGTAGCTCTTAGTTCTTTTGACAACATTGTGTATTAATTAGTATGTAGTTCTTTTGCCATTTGATAAAACTCTTAATTCAAGAAAGACTGTTTTGCTAGATCTTTTTGCAACAAATTCAAGTAATAGGATGTGAAGGTTATTTATCTCAAAGTAAGTACTTTGATACTGAAAGATAATGCACAAGTTGCTCATAGTATTTGTAGTCTCGAATCATTAGAGTGGTGTAATGTAGAATTCGTACTTCAAAATTCAAGGACTCTTAAGATTTGATATCATCCATTGTATTAGTTCAAACAATTCAAACAAGGTGACATAAGAATGTTAGGGTGGATAAGATTTGATTTTTTCACTTTGTAGATTTTACTTGTTAGAGTTGACACCTCTTAAAATGTCAGGCAGAGCTATTTCATTTGAATTGTGAAGGATTTGGAAGAAGCACATACTTTGGGATGAAATCTGTGCCTGAGGAGTTAATTGAACTCTTATATTTTGCTAATTGTATATAACTGAAGCAAGACTTCAAAAATTTTCATGCTCTCCCAAAGGAAATATTTAAGTACACTCTTCGAATTATTTGAAATTTTTTGTTCTGCATCAAGCTAAAGCTATGGGTGAGGTGGAATATTTCTACTATAACAAAATTCTGCATTTCTGGATTATTTTACTTCTTTTCATTTCCTTGGGATATTGGTGGATCAGGCCTGGGCTGTATAAGCATAATAACATGATGTATTATCATCTTTGCTGATTTAATATGTTTTGAATGTATTTTTTTTGGGATTTTGATGACTAATCATGGTAGCTGACACTTGGTGTTTATGCCTTCCATATTTTACTGTTATTAATTGGGCAAGATTCGTGAGTGATTCTTTTCAATCTCTTCATATAATTGCTTAAACCTTAAGCTTTTGGCCATATTTACAATCTAGTAAGGTTTTCTGTGCTTTTCATGTTGACAGCATCATGCAAAGAACAAGAAGTGTTTTGTTTGCAATAAACCAACACTCGGCATCTTTAATACTGCTCGTGAAATACGGAAAAAGATGGTCCAGGAGAAATAAAAGGTACTTTTGGTATTTGATGTGTTTTCCTTTCTTTTGATTTGCTCCCAAATGCAATGGGTTGATGCAATTTTTTATTGTACTGTTTAACCCTCTAATGAAGTGGAATAGCCAGAATACATGCTTTTTTAACTTTATGAACATGGTCTTGAAAAAACATGTATTAGTACATGACTTGAAGGTAAATTGCTGTCAACCCTAAGACATGAGACAAATTTGTATACATATATGTCCAAGAATAGACAAATTGATCTTAGTTCGTCCTAATCATTCATGTTTGTGTGCAAGAGTATTAACCCATAGGTAGTTTTTCTAATTATTTTTTAAATTGAAGTTAAATTTTTTATTATTTCTCATCCGATACACTGCAATCTCAATGAGTTGGGTTCAACATTTCAACATATTTGTTGACTGTCCAGATAGTTTACTTAGAGATTTCAATGTTGGATGATGGAGCTGGTTACTGAAGGTCTGAAGTTTGTTTAGACAATTATGTGATACCTTTCGTTTGATGGTTTCTCATTGAAATTGTTTGATAGTTATCCATTTGTATCCTTTGTAAATAATAGAGTGCCTTCCTGAGATCATGCAAAAGAAGAGGTTCACATATTTTCCTTGATTAAATTTACATGCTCACTATCCTATCCTTAATGAAGTATATAAATGCGTAAAGCAAATTGACATCTGTGGCACATTCATCAAATCTATTTTTCTGTCTTTTTTGTCATAGTTGGCCAAGAGAGATCATTAGAATTTAGCTGTTAAAATCACAATTCAGTCCATGGTATCACATAGATTAAATGGGATATAGTGACCAAATTACTAACCAATTGATAAATCAGATGCCACAGCAGGCTAGGGTGAACTTGTGAGTCAACTCAGGAAACTCAGTCAGGTGACCATTTCACCCACACCAAATATCTGGTTGTTTGCCCTTGTTGCTATTGTTTTCGAGTTGTGTCATGTTAGCTGTTGTTGGCCCAAATATCCGCTCTACATTCGTTCATCTTGTCCTCTTTTCACCGATCTCCTCTCCTCTCTCTGCGACTACTTTTCTCCCTTCTCTTATCCCCCTTTTCGACTTTCTTTTTTCTCCCTTTCTCCCCTTTCTTTGTAGCCACAAAATGTCATAAAAGCCTGATCACTTTCCTCCAGTTCAATCTCTACTTTATACTCCAGTATTCTTCCTCTCTTCATGACTGTCTCTTCTATTACTTTTTCCCTATATGATAATGTAAAATGCAAATTTCATGAAAAAAATATTTAGATGTTTTTTATCGATTCAAGCATCATTGTATTAAAAAATGATGTTGTAAATGGAATAGAAGCATTGGGAAAATTCATGTAGTTGTCAACAAAAGAGAAATTAAGGAAAATTGATTAAATTGAGGGCGACGATAAGAAGGATGAAGAAATTATGTGAGAAAGGAAAGGAAAGAATATAAAAACATAACAGTTCTTTTGGTTTCAGATCCCAAGGATATAGCATGTCAACAAATTTCTAGATTTTTTTACAAAGTATCATCCCTATTATTTGTGTGAAAAGTCCAAAAGTCGTAATAATAAAATTAATTACATGGTTTGACTGTGTAGAAAACCTCTCATCATGAGACTAAGGAGATATTTATCAAAGAAAAGAAAAAAAAACTTAAAATTACTTGAGTATAAAACTGAGTGGGAAAAACTGGTTATTCAATTATTTCTGATTGATGATTAGATGTGAAAGATGTTTGAGGTACAGTTTTCTGATGAATAGTGAGACCACTTTGTATAATCGGTCAATACATTTTATGTCTAAAAGAAGTAAAAAAAATCATGCTTGTTTTAGTGTTAACACTCTGTTAAAAGATAGGATTGACCAGATCAATCATGACTTGGATTGCAATTGCATATTTGTTTTTGGGGTATTTTATTGATTTAACAAGTACCTAAATGTTTATGTTAACATTCATCCAATGTTTGAAAATAATCCAGATTAGACCAAATCTTGTTACCAAGAGATGCAAAACTTTCTTTTGATATTTCTCGTGTGCTTGTGTTTGGTTAGGCTTTCAAAAAAGTATTAGGTCCTTTTTTATCAAGTAGCAATAAATTGTTAGCAGTATATAAACCATGGACTGCTGTACCACCTAAAATGGTATAGTATGGGCGGTATGAATCGGTTCAATCATGGGCCGATATGCAAACCACCCCCGTTTTGGGTGGTCCATTTAAAATATTAAAAAATACAAAAGTAGTGGACCCCTGCCCAACGCAGCATTAAAAAATAAAAAACAAATTAGGGCTTGCAAACACGAGCCCTCTTCTCGTGTACGATGTTGTTGCCTTCGCCGCCACTATCGTTGCCGCTTCCGTTGCTGTTGTTGCTTCCGCTTCGCCACTATCGCTTTGTCATTGTTGTTGCTTCCCAAGTTCTCTTCTTTTTCTTCCTTCTTCCTCCATTGCTTCCTCTTCTTCCTTATTCTTCTGTTCCTCCGTCGCCCCTTTCCCTTCATCCTCGTTAAGACACCAATACACACCGGCATACCGTGTGTTAAGACATTGGTATAGACTAGTACGTACCGGTCTGATAGATTGTTGAAACGGGTCTGTACTCGGAAAGACAATCCTTGATATAAACTGCATCTTTTTTAAAAGGCATAATGGATTTTCGTTTTTTGGTTGGAGTTGGATGAACCTACATTATTTATGGATAATAACTGCATCAATATTTCTTGTCCCTTGCATGCCTGACTATCAAAAGTGCATATGCTGAACTCATTTCTGATGTTACTCCTTTTATGATCTTTTATCTTATATTGGGTCCTAGCATTTGTGGGTACCTATCATCATGTTCTGCACAATTTATGTGGTTGTCATCTAATTTGGTGCTAGTTCATTGTGTTATGGACTTCAAATCCATACCTTTGTTTATGTAGGAAAAAGTTAAGAGTTTAGTTTGATTTAAGTTATGGACGATTGTTTCTTTTTTCCTCCCAACAATTTTGTTCATTTTTTGCCAAATAAACTTGCTTGAGCACTATATATATATATACATGTATGTATGCTTTAAGTTATGGACGATTGTTTCTTTTTTCCTCCCAACAATTTTGTTCAATCATTCTTATGAATTCAGTGTGTGGCCCTTGGGAATTTTATACTTGATAGACGTTGTCATTCTGTAGAGCCATTTTTGCCAAATAAGCTTGCTTGAGCACTATGACTATATATATATATACATGTATGTATATGTATATACATACATATATATATACATATACATGTATATATATGTATATACATATATATACATATATATATATATATACATGTATATATATATATATATACATATATATATATATATATATATATATATATATATATATATATATATATATATATATATATATATATATATATATATATATATATATATATATATATATATATATATATATATATATATATATATGTATGTATGCTCTAACTTGGCTTAATTAACAAGAGAATGGGTCAAAAACACACAAGAAAAATAAGTTTGTTTGATCTCCATTGGCTTGTGTAACTAGTGGACATTTATGGTCTCTCCCTTTGGTCCAATATGTAAAAAATCCTAAGATCAAGAAATATGTTAATAACAATCAAAGCCTAGGTTCGGGTTTGGCTTGCCTGGGTTTAATAAATTTGAATTACTTGGTTCAATCGCACCAACTAAGGTCTCCCACTTCACCCACACCTTTGTGTGTGTGAAAGAGAAACCCTATGCTGCCACTGTTCATCGTACACTATTGACTGCTCTCTTCCTCCATATGTCGGCGACTTTAGCCTACCTTCGCCCTATGCACCACTATAGCTTCATTCAGAGGCCAACTAGATTTCCATCCCTTCAATGTTTGTTGTTTAGACAGTTTTAAACAAATGATTGAAGCTATTGGAAGATATGATCTTAAATTTAAACCTTCAAGCTATCATGAGTTGAGAGTTCATCACTAAAAAGAAGTTGAGAGTCTCATTATTGAAAAAAAAGTTGGATTATATAAATGATTTGTTGAAGAGTCATAAGGATGTATGAGTAGAACATAGTTGCTCTATTATGTTAGATACATGAACCAGTTGAAGAGAAAGGAGCATAATCAATTTTATGATTAGTTCTTTAAAAACCATGTATGTGAAATCGATAGATTTATCTTCCTTCATGAAATCTAAAAAAAATATATTTGAGTTACTTGACAAGTTTATAAAAGAAATTGGAGAGCAAAATATGGAACAGGTAATTATAGATAATGGAAGCAATCATGTCTTAGCTAGTAAGATTTTTCCTTTAAATGTTTTAAATTTTTTAATTTCTGCAATTCAAATTAAAGCAATTATGTTTTATCAAATTAGTGGTATAAGGAGAGATAAAGGAAAACCTAAAAAGATTTTAATAGAAACTATAAATAAAGATTTAAGTATTCTGAATTTAACTAAACATATGACCTTTTACAGATCTTAGTTGCAGCAAAAGATCTATGTAATTGACCTCAGATAGCTGCGACTCATAGTGTTGTTGTTGTTTTTTACATAAATTACGGAAGCATAACGGTCGTATTTATGTTGGACTCCATGTGCAATACATTAAATTATCTAATGTTAGAGGATATTGAAAAAATTACAGGCATTAAAAAGACGTTGAGGAAGGTGATTTTGTTGCTGGGTTTATGTATGATCTCACTAGAGCACTAAACATGAAGAGATAATTTATAAGTAATAAAAAATTGGTAAGATATGATGTCATACGATTTGCCACTTCATTTTTGACATTGTAAAGTGTGCATAGACAAAAGCACAACCTTAAAAATATGTTTACCTCGGCGAGAAGTGGGTGACAAGTAAATGGATAAAATATGTAAACAGTAAGGAACAAGTGATATCATCTTGGTATCATCCTTTTGGAATCATATGGTTTATTAAAAATTATAGGCTCTCTTGTTAGAGTTTTTCGACTTGTAGATAATGAGAAAAAACTGACAATGGGATATATAGATATATATATATATATATATATATATATATATATGTATATATATATATGTATATATATATAGAGCCAAGGAAACACTCTAAAAATCTTCTGGTAGGAGCGAGGAAAAAGTATATGTACATCTAAATAAAAGATGAGAATGTTGTCTTCATCATTCACTACATGTTGTGGGTATTATTTAAATCCAAAATTCTTTTATAAGTCTATTGATCTTGATGCACAAGTTTTATCATATAAAATTTTAAACTATTATTGTTAATAGTTACGTATAAATCTGCAGCTGAATGGTAGAGTTTATTTAGAAATTCCACACCAAACTTGTATTAATTAGGTATAAAGATTCTGAATTCCGCACCAAACTTCTAGTAATTAGCTATAAAAATTTTGAGTTTGACTTGTAGTGTCATAGGTTATGACTGAAATTTAAGTGTCTATGAGAAGGTAAGTATATAAGAATAAAGAATATTTTAGATATTGATGCATTTAATTATATTTTTAATTTGTATGACATAACAAATTCATAGAAAGAAAAGAAATTAGTTAGAGCATCAACGACTACATAATCTTTTACATAAAGTATAATCAAGCACTTAGGCTTGTTATTTGCGAGATAGCATTGGTCCCATTATGTTAATGATATTGATAAACGAATGAAAGAAATGAGTGGTAACTTGCAAATCCCAATAATGATTTTGTTTTAGATGATGATAGTTTGACATTATGGGGAGATATAGCAAGAGTTTTAAATGTTGGAGAAATGAGAACATACATAAGACAACTCGCGAGAACAAATTTCAATGCAAAAGCCTTAATTTCACGGCCTGCAAATGTCGAAGAGGAAACTTATTTTAATGAAGATGAATATGAAGTTCAGGGATACAAATCAGTTGAAGAGGAGGATGATGAAGTGGATTTTGATCATCATTAATGTTAATATTGTTTTGGTTGTCATATTTGTTATTAAATTTGGACAATGTAATTTGGTATCTTAAATGAATACAATTTGATGGATCATTTTTATTTTAGTGATCGTATTTCTCAATAATTATATCTTTTTAACTTTTAATATTTGTGAGTGTCTCGCTTCGTTGGGGTGAGCAGCTAACACCTTGGGTGTTTTGGCACCTTGTGCCTAGCGTCTTCCTCTTCCATAACTTCATTACTCTTTCGAGCAGATTTCCCATTCAGCAAAATTCTTTGCACCCATTTTTTAGTCTCCAATACCTGCCTTATGGAGATATTGGATGGTGAGTTCTAGGAATTGTAATTCTTTGTTATTTCTTCACTTTGACCAGCTACATTGTGCTAGCTGACGACTACATCCTGATATTCCTGCATGAGAACATTGATTCTAGATGTCATTTCTCTCTTGTTATTTGGCCTCAAAAGTATTGTTCACAAAATCTTGTACCAAAACATCTCTGAGGGAGGAAGCATGTGCCAGCATGGATGGGAAAATAACTACTGGTATAACACTTATTCAGACAAATTAAGATTCATATAGTTGGATGATCTCTTTCTGGCTGTGATTAACAAATGTGATATTAATTTAAGCAACTTCATCTTTTCTTCTCACCTAGTTGGCACTTGGGCTAGGCGAGGTGAGCACCGAGCACCTTAAAGTATGTCAAGCAAGGTGCTTTTGCTTGGGCACCACCTAGGAGAGCGCAAAAGCTAGGTGTTGGGTGTCTGAGGAGTTCATCCTAAGTGCAACAAGCCAACCTGTTGTGCAAGCTGATTTGATGAGCCAAGCCCGACTCAAACCTGAGCTTGGCTCCTTCTGCAATTCAATTTAAGATAGATTGATGAGCCAAACCCAACTCGAACCTAAGCCAGACCAGAGCTTAGTCTTCTACAAAGTGAGCCTGATTTAAGATGGATTGATGAGCCAAACTTAACTCGGACATTAGCCAGATCCAAGTGGAACTAAGCAAGTACATTGAGTTTTGTTAATATCCCCCATCTCCCGACCTAGAGCCGAGCCAAACTAGGCCTTGATTTGGCTGCATAACAGTGTGCCCCATCTCGCCTCCTGCCGTGTGCGCACCCAAGCAGAACGGTTTCTCTACTCTAATCCCCTTATTTGCTTCTCCAGCTGCCCCTTCTCCATCACCAGTGACTTGGCCACCTCCTTTGCATCGCTCTCCTCTGCCATGCTCCCCACTCCACCTGACAGCACTCTCCATCACGCCCTCCCTCTCTGCCTACATCTTCTCCTTTCAGCAACTATAACTTGGATATTTTGTTGTCAGAATTGTTGTGATAACTAATGACTCTTTGATCGTTTATTTTCCTTCTTTGGATTTGTATAAGCTGCAGCTGATGAAACATATCTGAAATCTGAATGAACACAGCCAAAGATCTATTTTTTGTGTAAAAGTTGTGGTATTGGATTGGTAAATTGAATTTTTTTATATTTCTAATGGTGCCTTTATCCTCAATTAATTTTTTATAATTTTTATATTAGTGAGCACCTCTCGGGGTATTTTTTTGGTATTTCTAATGCTCTACAATTAGGGTAATTGAACTATTAAAACTCCTAAAGCTTACCAAGTTTTCTCCACTTTGTCAAATGGAGGATTTTAGATTCAGAAGGCAGTGTTTAGAGCTTCTGACTCGGTGCCATTGGCATCTGGAATATGTGGTCTCCCATAGTTAGTCATTTTTTAAAACTATTTACTGCAAGGGCTAGATTCAGTGTGTTTGTACTTCTCTAAATTTGTCTACTATCCGTAGCATTTCATTACCTTGTTCAAGTTGGAGCTTCCACTGATCGATGATCATTAAACATGTTACTGCTGAAAGAGAAAAAAAAAAAACTGAACGCCGCCGATGAAAATGCTTGGAGTGAAATCCTTATTTATACAAAAGTTTCTTAATTTTCTTTTCCAGCTTTCAAGTACCCTTTTCTGTTGAAGACAATGTTCTGCATTATTTTGTTGATTCACCTGACTGGTACTACAATGGGATGTGCAGCAATTCATACGAGGACACAATGAAGAAGCCGATTTTGGAGCTCGAAGCTTCCCCAAGAAACTATGTAGATAGTGAGGAACAGTGTAATTTGGCATTAGTGGAGGATGGAGCATGAGCTGCAATTAAGACTCGCTTGTCCGTGGTTTATCTGTAACTTTGCATGATGCGATGCAATATTCACAGGGATTTGACCATTTTCCGACAAATCCTTGTGTACTTGTGGATCATTAGGGCTGAAACAGCTGGTGTAAGTTGATTTTAATTACTTGTCAAGTAAGTTGATATATCATCCGACATGATTCTCTACCCTCTACCAACTAGAGCTCCTGTGCCTATCATCGGTAAGGTGATAGGCAATTTATTTACCGAGTTGATCGGTTATGACACGAGTGATTTATTTGCCTCTCATCGCATCGGATCGGAAATCAATTGTTTATTGAGTTGCATTCGTCGGTAGCTACTGATCTGCTAACTAACTAAAGCGAGCAGTTCATTTCGGAAAGCATGCACAAATTATTCATTCTTTTTTCTTAAAAAAAAATACTAACTAATTCTTTTTTCTTTAAAAAAAAATACTAACTAGCAAGCAAAGCATGCGCAAATTATTCATTCTTATTTCTTAAAAGAAAATACTAACTAGCAAAGCATGCACAAATAGATCATTATTTATCCTTATTTGTAAATTTGTGAGTCGTTCGTGCATGCACAAGCAGGCGCACACGTGTACATGCGCCCACACGCTCGCACGCGCGCACAGCAACATCAAATTTCAAAACCTTCAACCGTAAGAATTTTCCCCGTCAGATGGTAACAATACATATTATCAAACAACATCAGATTTCAAAACAACTACCTAAGAACTTGCCTCGTCATATGGTAAAAATACATGCGTACACACATGCACAGACAACACGCACACATCAGTGCATGCACGCACACAGCAACATCAAATTTCAACACATCAACCCTAATTTGCCACTGCAAGAATTTTCCTAGTCACATGGTAAAAACACATTCCTTCCGACTTCACATGAATACTAAAATTGACTAGATTGTCGAGTAAGCTACATTGATGTACAATTAAATCGTGTGAATATTTTGACATATGGTACTGTCAAGACTGACAATACAATGCAAATCAATAGTGAAATGAATGAAACAAAGGTCTTGACAAAAAAAATTAAAAGATACTCCATCAGACGCCAAGCCTGAATAACCCTATAACTGAAGTTGAGAAATGTCATATTTAATTGCTCTTAATTTCAACATTTCTGAACCTCAGCGAGCAATGAAAACAAATGGCCGAATTAACTATGACCTCTTAACCACTGCCATGGCAAAATGTGGGTGGTGAGAGAACTCAAACGAGACCCTGAGGGATGGGTCATCAGCACCGACTTGGTTTATGACATTTAAAGCTATCCGGTTGTGCTCTGCGACTTGCTCAAGTTGCTGCAGCTCTAGCATCCTGTTGGGATCACCAGCAAAACTTCCCTTTAGTGATGATGTGATCCTCTGGGCTTCTCGAAAGTAGTTGTGTTTCACAACACCCTGGAATGCATAAATATGCACCCATTACAGCTACCAAGAGAAAATTAATTAAAATAAACATCCTCACAAGCTTTAAACACTCACAGATATGCGTGCATGGACTGTCGACTCTTTGAAAAGGTAGTAGGAAACATGGTCGGGAACATGAGCCTTCTGTAGGAGATCAAAGTGCTGAATGAATCTCTGATTAGAGGATGTGTAACAATGATTAGTTTCCGATTTCACAAAATTATTCTGTAGAATATAGCATAAATGAGTACCTCCTCTTCACCATTGAAAGGACTCCGCATCTGGAAGGCCTTAGATTCATTATGCAGAGCTGCCAGCATCTATGATAGCAGAGAATAATAAACAGTTTTCGGAATCCATTTCATATCTTCTAAATATTTGAGAGAAAAACTCACCATGGCCAACCCTTCGCAGAGGCAAATGTAGCAGTGGATTAATAAACTAGAGGATGACAAAGAACCATCTCTTGCTGGATCCTTGGCATGATCCTTTTTTTTTTTCCCTCTTCTTTGGGCTGATTGGTCAAACACAAATATCACGTTGAAATCCAATATAAAGATACCCGAGTAATCAATTTTGGTTAATTGACAAAATTCACATTAGACTCATTTGTACACAAACATTTGCACACTTTGAGCAGTTGTTAGGCCCATTTAAATGTGGCATGTTATACAAAATATCATCAATATGTATCTTTAAAAAACTGAAATAATCTAAAAAGCTCAACAAGAACTCTAATATAACCAACTCTGTAATCAAAGTGATCCAAAGGTTTGAAGTGGGTGAGTTGTGGAGTTGTCACTTCCAAAAAGGTAGTATCTATAATCATATTTAACCATCCGATGCAAGTTACCCATTACCTATGGTGTTAAATAAAAGTGGGAATGTCTTGTTGAAAGAACTTGGAAAAACATACTCCTGAAAGGTTTCTTCCATGAAAAGTAAATACAAGTAAATGGTTTGCAGGAAAGAAAAGAGAAGTAGTTCTAGTCTTCTCTTGTTTTTGGGAGTAAAAGAAACTTAAATTTATTGATTTTTGGAAAGATGAGTTAATAAAATAATGCAAAGTATGGTTTGGAAAACCATTTCACTTTCCAGAGAAAAGGTAAAATTTCCTACGAAGTTAGAGACAACTTCCAATTCTAATGGTAGGGAGGAGAAAAGGAAGTTGAACCTTATATTTACATCATTTATTATAGATAGGACACTGAAATGTCCAGAGACTTTCACATGGCTGATAAGAAGAAATATAATGTTATTATTCAAAGTTTTTATAATTATAGTCCGCAATTTTTAATATATATTGGCTTGATATAGGTTATGCCTTGGATCTGTATATCAATTCGGTATAATCTTACCACTGATGATAACCTCTTACTGACACTTTGGATTGTCATCACTTGACTAGAATCAAGCACCTCAAATGTGAGTGAGATCACTCGTGAGCTAAATGAAATTAATGAATCATTATACCAAGTAATCTAACACAGTAGGTGTGAACAGTTGACTTAAGTTACTTTAGGGACATTTACTTCAAGGGGCTTATGGCATCTTTAGCAAGAACACTGACATTGACTACCGAAATAGCATCGATCTAAGTAACACAATTAACAAGTACAGTTTGTGCTTCATTCGGCTCTAATCAGAACTATAAAGTAACCTAATTTATAGCTGATTAGCAACTATGATATGTAGGATCACCATCTCACTTGAAGAAAAGAGTAAATTGCATCATAGACCACATTATCCAATGATTAAATGTAACAGTCCACATTCTCATTGTTTCTCATTGTTACACACCAAAGTTTGCATATGATTATCATTGAAACACACCATGAGAAGTTGGTGTAGATTCACTTTAATATGCATCTACGATTATGCAGCCATGAGCTAGATAAACAAACAGACCACAAAACAGATACATTTACTAATAAGAGTTTTGCATGATTCAATATGAAGATAAATAAGTACACACAGGAGAGAAACAATGAGAATGTAGATAACATCAATGAGCAATAAGTCTGTTCGGATGAAGAAACATCTCCATCAAACATATGATAATGAGAAGAAAATGTGTTTATACCAATGACAGCGGCTAGGACCAGGGATCTTACATTCTCAGTAAGTAGGCATAGAGGTGACGTGTGGACTGAGGAACAGTATTTCACTACCAATCAACATGATCATGAAACACATGGATTCACCCCATTGGTTTATGGACAGAAAGACCAGGACAAAAGGAAGACAGTGATATCGGGGAGTTGAGATAAGGAATTCCAAGAATTTATGGTTTCTACCAACACAATTCTCATGACTAGTATATCATGGAATGTGTTGGTTCTTTTCCTCAAAATCTGATACATCATACGGCTTAAAATGTTAATACAGTGATAACAGTCAAGAGTCTATAGTTGGAGCAACTGTACTTACCATAGTCATACTTTGACTCAACAACCTACTACAATAGCTTTGTGATGACAATACCACTACTACATCAGATGCATACTGTCAATCAATATCAGACCAGATGCAGTGGCAGCATTCTCTGGCATGGATTCTTGAATGTATAATATTGACTTAGAACTACCTTCCTTTGAAGCATCCGTTTGGTGGTCATGGATTATTTACAATGTATGACATTTCATTTTTGGTCATATGTTCATAATACATGAATCATATGTTCATTCATCGGTCTAGTTCTCTGCCAAACTGATCATATTGGTCAGTATTGGCCCATACTGACACATGATATGGGTAGACATTCATATTGTACCAAACCGTTTGAGTACTAGTATCCATACGTAACTGAGATATAATCCTTGCTGTAAATGATCAAGAAAAAGAATTAGGCTTGGAGTAGTGTAGTCCAATCCACACTTGGTGGAAGAATAAAGAGGCCTACATATATTGTATTGAAGTTCTAAAATATGATGACCTCCAATAAGTTAATCAAATCCCCAATCCAGGATAACAAAAACAAATTGTTTATACAAAGTAGGTAATGTTCTTCTAAGCAAGGTTCTCAATTTTGAGTATCGAACTTGTGTTGGTCCGTATGGGTAAGACCCATTCGACGTATCTATACAAGGCATGCTGGAACATCAAGTGGTACAAATAAGGGGAAGAGGAGGGAGGGGAGGATGACGTGGAAGAGAAATAGAAGTAGAACAGGAGGACAAAGAGGAGAAATAGAAGAGGAGGAGGTGAAGAAGAGAATGGGAGGATGCAACAAAAGGAAGAGGAAAGTAGGCAGCGAAGATGTAGAGGACAAGGAGGCAGTGAATGATGGAGAAGAAGACATGGCAAGGGTGACAAAGAAGGATGAATATAGATTCAGTAAGGCTTGGGGCGGCATGAGAGTGGGCAGATGATGCAAGGAGAATGGTGCACGAGAGAGAGGTGCATGCAGTTTCTTCAAGTCATCGTGCTTGTATTCTTAGCAAAATAATCAAGTAGATGGGAGATAGAAGAAACCATCTTTGGTTCTTATAGATGATGTTGCTCTTAATAATAAAGAAACCCTTAACACTCGTCTCTGGAAAATTTTCCACTAAAACTAGAGATAGCTTAAGAGGTCAATGCCTATTTAAAACCACTATCAAGACACCAAAGTTCACACGAAAAAAGAATATCCAGAAAGCAAAGATCCTTTGAGCCCATTAAGAGGCATACACCAATTATTATCCAATGTAATTGTAGAACTAAGTCCAACAACTCCACTAGCTTTAGCAGCATATCCAGGAAGTTGGCCCAACTCCTTGGCCATCTGATCACAGTTCCAACTTCCAAGATCGTTTCTGGGATATGATTGTCCAAGGATAACGTGTTCGAAATCATAGAGGATAAAAATCAGTCAATAAAATGTTTTAGAAGTAAACAAAAAGTTTAGAAGTTATAAAAGTTAGTAAAACATGAAAACTACAAATTAAAATTAGTGAAAATCAAAATATTATATGCTAAAAGATTTTTTCATCTTCATATTTCATAAAATATTTATCTTCTCAAGAAAAACAATGAAACCGCAATATAAAAAATAAAAATATTGTATAAGAATAACATGAAAAGTATAAGTGAATCATTATCGTAAATAATAAAAGTTTATTAGAAAATTAATAATAACACTAAAAATAAAAAAATATCATAATAAATAAGTATTATATATCATACAAAAGATTTTAAAAGTTTCAATTTACAGAACTGGAGATAATTGAAGATCACAATTCAGCCTTGTGTTGCTCTAAACATCATGCAAGTGTAGATTAATGTAGAAGCAGATAAAGAAGAAAAAGTTCAGGACTAAATCGTAAGCCTATCGCATCTTCATTGTCCTTGTATTATCCCTATTTAATGCAGAAGCAGATAAACAAAGAAAAAGTTCAGGACTAAATCGTAAGCCTATCGCATCTTCATTGTCCTTGTAGTATCCCTATTTTCTTGAAAGGTTGAGGTCTATTCTCTGTTGTTCACTTTTCTCACTTCGTTCTCTCTATTATTTTATGTGACAGTAGATGACAATTATTGCAACCAAGGTATGCAATTTCGAATGATACCGCCTGGTACAAGCGGTACGTACCGGTCCGATGGCATACCGGTATGCGGACCGCTCGCTATCAGGCAAAACGTTTAAAAGCGCCCCATATCGGACGATATGGGGTAATATCGAGCGGTAACGATCGAAATTTCGATCGTTACCGCCCAACACAACTTGGTAACGATCGAAATCGACCGTTACCGCACTGTAATAGTGCTACAGTGCTCCAACGGTCAAATTGACCGCTGAAGCCCTTTCTCATAGTATTTAAACCCTTCTTCTCCCCTATTTCACTCCATTACATTTTCATACTCTCTTAAACTATCTTAACTCTTTTTTTCTCACATTTATGCTTTCCTACACTCTACAAAACATCGATTTGTGAATTTAATCGAGGCTAATTTGAAAAGATTAAGAGGAAGAACTTTCTAATCAAGAGGTATGTATTCCCTTTCTTTAATTAGAGAGTAATTAAGATCTTTAATATTATGATTAGTGTGTTTAATATTGATTAATTCGAAATTAGATACTTAATAGGTCAAATATTTATATTTCATGCATATTAAATATTAAAAAATATTTATGATAGTAAAATAAGTTTAATTAGGTTTTATTAAAGTTATTGAATGCTGAGATTAATCATTTTAATGATGATTTAATCAAAATTTATTCGATTTTATGTCAATTCAATGTATTTAATACCTATTAGGGTATTTGCTAGATTTATAGTGTTGAAAGAAAAATAATTAGTAAGAAATTAACTATGTTAATCATGTAATTAGTGTATCTAATGATGATTTTATCATAATTTGAATCATATTGAATCAAAATTACATATTTAATTTTTTTATGTATTTGACATATATATGATGGTAAAATAGGTTTAATTAAGTTTTATTAAAGTTATTTAATGCTGTAATTAGTCATTTTAATAATGATTTAATCAAAATTTGATTGATTTTATGTCAATTCAATGTGTTTAATAACTATTAGGGTGTTTATCATGTTTATAGTGTTAAAAGAGAAGTAATTAGTGAAAAATTAACTATGTTAATCAGGTGATATGTGTATCTAATGATAATTTTATCATAATTTGAACAATATTGGATCAAAATTATGTGTTTAATGTAACATATTTTTTATAATAAAATATGATTAGTTATGTTTTAATAAAATTATTTAATGCAGTGATTATTGATTTTTTATCGATATTTGGTCAATTCAATATGTTTATACTTTATAGTTTATTTGATTTAAATTTGGTAGGATCATGACACCAAAAGAATAGCCACATGATGATGCATAGGTTCATGCATGAAAGATAGATAGAAACCGTCATCATTGGCAATGTATTTATTGTGGATACATTGGCAAGGGTGGAGGAATAATACGGGTGAAAATGCATTTGGCTGACGGGTATCCTGATATTGCAAAATGCAAGAAGGTTCCGACGGAGATCCGTATATTATTTCAAAGCAAGCTACAACAAGCAAAGGAAGATACATTAAAAAAAAGGCAAGAGTTGAGGAAGAATATTATAGAGCTACACAGGAACCGGTTTATGATCAGTATGAGGGTTGCGGCGATCAAGTCAACCTGGATCTCACACCTGAGATTCGTGCATCATTGGAGCATCAGTATACGATCGATGAAGCAATGAGGCATCGACGACCTGGCTCACAGTTGGAGCATGGCAATGGTAGTGGAATCCAAAGGTCAACCAACATGAGGCAACCAACTGCTCCTTCTCAATTAGGACGAATTAGTAGCATGAGGTATGGTGGACTCCGTGGTTTTATGAGAGGTCTTGGCAGGAGGTCTGCACCATATATTATTGATATTGATCCGCAAGCCTATCCCCCACAAACAACGAAACAGACACAGATTGACGATGCATACACAAAAGAAAAAAAACGGGATATTAGGAAGGCAATCTCAAAATGGTTCAACTTCCATAAGATTCCAGCCAACACAGCCCAAGATCTGTATTATCAAAGCATGGTCTCTTCTATTCAAAAGTCTAGCACGGGGATCTAACCTCCAACACCGAAGGAGATTTACGATGTGTACTTAGATGAGGAGGTGGCAAAACTAAAGGATTTGATCAAATCTTTCAAAAGGCAATGGGACGAATATGGGGTGACACTGATGTGTGACAGCTGGACAGGACCAACAAGAATGAGTATCATCAACTTTCTTGTTTATTGCAACAGAAGAGTGGTGTTTCATAAGTCCGTTAATGCTTCTGAAAAGATCCAAGATGCAAACTACATTGAGAGCTTGATGGACACTATAGTAGAGGAGATTGGACCATAGTATGTTGTCCAAATAATAACCGACAATGGAGCGAATTTCAAAAAGGCCGATTTGCAATTGATGGAAAAAAGAAAAACTTTGTTTTGGACTCCATGTGCAGCTCATTGCATAGATCTAATGCTGAAGGATATTGGTGAGTTGGATCCGGTCAAGAATTATATAGCTCGAGTACAATTAATTACAAAGTTTATATTTAATCATCATTGGGTCCACGCTTTAATACAAAAGTATGTAAACGGTGAGATACTCCAACCTGGAATTACTCGGTTTGCTACCAATTTTATTGCATTAAAGTCATTACAGCAAAAAAGGAATGGCTTGAAGGCAATGGTCACCTAACAAGAGTGGTCTGAATCCAGATATTCGAGATTAAGCGATGGAAAGAAGATAGAAAAGTCCATTCTTTCCTCTAGATTTTGGGAGACTACGACAGAAATTATAAAAGGTGTGGAACCACTTTATATTGTCCTCCGTAAGGTCGATATGGACAAGCATCCTCAGATGTCGTATCTTAAATATATGCTGATTTCAGCAAGAGAGGAGGTTAGGAAAGCATTCAAAGATGATTTTAAGGCCGACCAATACGTACGGATCATTGATCGTTGGACCGAAGTTCATATAGATCAAGATATCCATAATGCAGGTAAATTCATATTCAAAATAATTTAATTTATTATTTTTTAGATAATAAAAAATCATACTGACAAAATTATGTCTTACAACATATTATCTAAACCCGACAATTCAATATCGATATAATCTCGGAACGCAAAATGATTTACTAACGATACTACGAAATGTTATATATCGGCTCTTGTCAAACACTACTGATGCAGCCGATGCTCTTATGGAGGGTCGATTATTTCGAGAAGCAGTTGGTTCATTCTCCGACGTTGTAGCTGTATCGTGTCGTTACACTACGGATCCTAGTGAGGAAAAGTTACACATATTGATTATCAATTATATTTAATGTTAATTATTTGTTATGCTAATAAAATCTTATTTATATCTTTTTGCAGTCGAGTAGTGGCTATAATTTGGAGGGGATGCACCACATTTAAGGAAGGCTGTCGTTCGTGTACTTTCACAAACAACATCCAGTGGTTGCGAATGTAATTGGTCATCGTTTGCATTGATTCACACAAAGGTCCGTAATAAACTCTCCTACAGACGATTAGAGAAACTAGTATATGTCCATTATAACATTCGACTAAGATTGCGATGTGCTGAGTTAGATAAAGAGCTAGAGGAACCAGATATTGATCCCATTGACCTCCAATTCTACAACGAAGATTCATAGCCAATATTAGATTAGGTTGAAGTAGCAAAGAACCAAGAGGATCCTCTACTTGATGAGGCGGGAGATCCTCAACGTCCTTCACGTTTTATCACTAAGGCAATACTCAATAGAAGAAGAAGAAGAAGCACAACCCCAATAGATGAAAAATCCCCCTCGATCACAACGTGGTAGGAGTCAAACAACATCGAGTCAAACTGCTCGAGGAACTACAGACACCCAACGGTCATAGTCGTCCGCCCAGCATGCAAAGGCAAAGGGGAAGGCAGTAGCATCAATTGCATCGTTGGAAAGAATCGAGTCGGGCGACGAGACACCCTCACAATCACATTCAGCAACTCGCTTGGTCCAAAGATATGACAGCAACACAAACAGTAGTGCCTTGACGGATGATGGCGGTGATGCCGGGCAGTCGTTGGTCTCGTCTACACAACTTGAGGATAGTGCATGAACTGAGGAGCAATATTTTACACATGCCACCCAAGATTCAAATCATGGAACTCGACAAGGTAC
This sequence comes from Musa schizocarpa, assembly GCA_900464855.2. Classification (NCBI taxonomy): domain Eukaryota; kingdom Viridiplantae; phylum Streptophyta; class Magnoliopsida; order Zingiberales; family Musaceae; genus Musa; species Musa schizocarpa. Next base: position 35,891,856 of record LS990922.1, on the reverse strand, counting down.
TGGTCAAGTTTATGCACGAAAAGGGGAAGGGGAAGGGGAAGGTAGTGGATGAATTTGAGTAGATACGACAGAGCCTACATGATATAGACACAGAAAAAAGCTCATCGTATTCACAACCATCGTATTATGGAGAATCATATGGGCAACAACAGGATGGTGATAGTTGGTCATCCTTCTATGAGCAACAGCATGATACAGAGCAGCAGATCAGTAACGAAAGTAGAAGCTCTGACATTCACCAATATATGCCTCAAGAGCTGCCTCGGACAAATATGATTCATGACGATCAACCTACGATCAGCACCACATTGATGCATCAATGACATACGGTGTATCAATACACTATGTCATGGGATCAATTTCATGATTGGATCCGACAAACATATCATATTGATATGCAGATGTATAGGATCGAGGATCCCGATCCACCATCCGTGAATGCCCGTCATTCGTTTTGGTGATAGAATCAACAATCAAGTATATCTACATATGTGATTATTTAATTCATTTGAATTTTAGAGCTCATATTGTAATAAAATAGTCTGACAATTCAAATGATTTTTCGGTAGATATTTCAATATTTACATAAGGACAATCCGTAATAGACTGAAATATGAACCTTGCATAAGATATTCTTCAAAGCCCGAAAAAGATATGTGATACTATTCTTACCTAATTTATATTGATTTTGCTAAACTTATGCAATTACTATATTTATTTCTAACTTAAAAATCCTATCCTAATTTTTTTTAATTTCAAATATTTTCGGAGGGTTTTACACTTAAATTAGGTGTACCGCTCGGTATGCCCTAGCGTATCGCTCAGTACACGATACCGTACCATACCGAGCCAACTTCGAAACACCGATACGGTACGGTATTACATACCTTGATTGCAATAATGTCAGTTATAATAGTTGTCTCTCATAACCTTTCTCTCAATTATTGCTTCATTTGGCTTCTCTTTCCTTCTCCTTCACCTCCTACTTCTTTTTCTTGTAAGGCTATGAATTCAACCAAAATTGACCAAAACCAACTAACTCTAGTTGAAATCATGTATTGGAAATCGACTGATACCTTAAATTATGCATCTAATACATGAAGTGACAATGATCTAGAAAATGGAATAATCACTGAGAACTCCATAATAACAAAGCAATCAATATTTTGAGTAGAATCAAAACTCATGTTGTTTGCAATTTATCATGGATGGGGTTGTAATGATAGGAGTATAGGAGAACCTAAGAAATCACAATGAAATTACCAACTTGATAAGGATTCTAGAAGGAAAGATTGTTTTGTCAACTTGCCATCCAACAAACTCAGGCCAACAACAAAAAGAGACAAGAGCTGGAGAGATTGCTTAAGCTGATGAAGCTAGAGATTCTGCATAATTATTAGTCTTTGGTGACTAGAATTTAGATACATGAGGTACCAAAATACCTTTCAAAAGTTACCTAAGAATTTTGAGCATACCATGCCTTCTTACTATTGGGGCCACTTAGATTTCTTGATCACTGTTTGGCACTTTGATCATATGATCACTGTACAGCACTTTGATTATATGATCAAAGTACACACTTCTTTAAAAAGCTAAACTTTGCTAGGGAGACAAACCTAGCAAAATCTACTAATGTATTTGTTCATGGCACCATCCATATTTACTGATACCATGCAAATCAAAGCAACAACTAATGTACTTGAGAACACCATCGAAGTTATAGAGAAATAAAAGATGGTTTAAAATTTAAATAAGTCCACCTAAGACCTAAAAGATAAAGAAAACACTAAGACAAAAGCATGTAAGCCATGTTCCCATCCATTCCCATCCAAGTACAGCATATCACGTCGAGGAATTTCTGCTGGTTGTTTGACATAATATATTGACCTAATCAGAATATAGGATAGATTATTTGATCTTCTTGCCCATGCAATACAACGTATTCCAGATGCAATGAGCTCCAATTTGGATAAAATGGAGGAACATCCAAAAAGATATAATTTATAAAATTAAAAGATCAAACAATTTACATTGGAGGTAAGAAAATAAGTGCCATTTTGATAAAGATTCAGGCCAGCTATCACAAGAATGTCATTCAAAAGTTAGATAAGACTTACATGTTTCACTATTGATGGCTATCCGCATCTGCATCTTCTCCATAAGCCTCATTAGAACAACATACATATACCAATAGACCATGCAGTATTCATTAGGAGAATATAGCTCCAATTCAAAACCCAACGTAAGAAACCGAGAAGCAATCCAGTAAGTATGCTCATCCGTCCATATAAGGAGACGTCTTGAGACTTTCATGCACATATTCTGTACAACAATTTGAAATCTACTGAAATGTGGATAAGACAGTATGATCAAATAAAAGAAAATTCAAGAAATACTATAAACACAATCTACCTCATCAACCATGACATTCAACCTGTCTCCAAACTCTCTTTTGAAGGCCATCTCCAACTGTGGAACAAAATCCATCTAGTCAGTGATTTTTCCCCTATGCAGGTGAACTAAACAAAAACATACATAAATACAATATGCATCTTTGTCTAATAAATACTTACTTGAAATGAAAGATATCTACATGAGAAAGAGTATGCTACTAAACTGATCGATAGTATAAGAACCTTGAAGCAACTAATGAGGCATGAGGTAAGTTTTTTACATGAAAACCTTTGCTATTAGAACATTAAGGCCTTGGGAATTGGAACCATGCAGTATTGTCATCATCAGCTCACTCTCTCTCTCTCATTCCTCACTTCCCTCATGACTCCCAGTCTCCGGTTTATCCACCAACCCGATACTCCTCTGCTTCCTGGGCTTCTCCTTTTCCTCCTCCATGCTTCTTGGTACTACAGCATGTACTGGCATACGAGTACAAACTAGACTTCAGACCTTGGTTGCATGGTATGCAACACAATCTAATACAGTACGGTATGGTACGAGAAGTATTCACCATTCCAACAGAGAACTGGTATACGAATCATGGGATACTGGCTGGTACAGGGACAGTATACATGGCATCGGCTGGTGCCAGGCTAACCATACTCGGAGGTGACGGTACCCAACTAGACATGGGTAACCGTTGGCAGGCTTTCAGGAAGCTATAAAATGGCCCCAAACCTGCCTTCAGTCTCACTCTCTCACTCCCTCTCTTTCACACTCCCAATTTCTCTGTAATCTCTCTCAAAATTTACTTAATTCTCTCTTAACCCCTTTCCATTAATTGAAGATCATTAGCAAGATGAAATTTTGATTCTGATTTTTAACTCATTTTGTAGGAAATTATATAATTGAGCCAACCATTCAGCTAGAATTGCAATTATTGTCAATCTCGAAATGGCCCATCTTGATCCAGGTTAGTCGGATGGGTAGATAATGATTGATTCGGCAAAACCTTGACAAGTACCGTTTTTCTCCCTCGATTACCAACAAACAAGACCTTAAGAATTATATGACCTAGAATCACATTACATGACAATAGATAGATGTTCTCAATTTACGAATATCCATCAAGCATCTTTCCACTTATCACCTTCACCTCCTAAAATTAGGCATGTCTCAAAAGCCAATCTTCCTCTAGATTGCACCACCTCTTGTACTCATGCAATTATTTATAGTTTGCTGATGATGATGTTAGCAGGCAATTGCCCCTGCCGACACCTATTGCTTGCCGTTACCACATTATCCCTGTAGATGAATCATCATTAACAAGTAACAATAAACTGATCTCTCCTGTATAAACCTAGTTCCTCTTTTTTTTCGTACTTCGTACTTCATAGTATCTCTTTCAACCTAGGTGTGATATCAACCTTCTTTTTCCTAATTTCTTTTTTTTTTACTATAAATATCATCTCCAGCCTCATATTACTTTTCAAATTTTCACTTTGAATTAATATCATGATGAAGTGTTAATTCAGACTACAACTAACAGAGTGATACTATCTTAACAAATCTTTCTTTCCCAAAAGACATCTGCAAGAAATGCCAATATTCCAAATAGATCAGATAATCATGTAGTTCACATAAATGGAAACAAGAAACACAATAATTAATTGCAATGAACTGAAAAATAAATTGTCTAATACAGAAAAGATATCTTTTCTAAACAGACTGGCTCAACAAATTTAGAAGGTACTAGTAGTGTCGATCATAATATATGTATTACCAGAACCTCAATCAGTGAAGTAGGATGTTCATGGTCAAATAAATAAACAAGTCAGATTCTCATTGGCAATAGAAGATATTCAAATTATTCGCAACATAAATATTTCCATGAAATATAGGAGCCTAAGATGCAGCATGGTTGAGGTTGGTTCTGGGTATTTAGCAAAAGGAATCTGTAGTTAAAGAGAATAAACTATGTTCTTTATACTCAGACAAACCTGTAACGAAAGAACACCCCAGTCCTGTAAGATCTTTCCAAGCTTGCGACGTTGCCATGCAATGTTTGTGCAAAGTATTTTAAGCAAACTGACAATCAACTGTATGTTTGCAAAGAATAGCAATCAAATTAAATGACCATAGATTTGTAAGGGCTTTTTAATAGATAATTCACAACACGAACATGACTTGAGGTAAATTCAATTCTCACCTGACCAAGTTGCACTATGAATTCATTTTTCTGAAATTCTTTGTCCGCTGTAAGTTCTGGTAGTGCTAAGGCCCTTGATATTACATCATGAAAGGAATCCTTTCCGCAAAGCTTCCCATCTTGGACCAATAAAATCTGGAAGAAGTTCAGAACGAGAAGGAAAAGATAAATCATAGGGAAGAAAGGAAGACAGTATTACTTTATTACCAAGGTAAATGTAAATCGACTTACAACAAAGCAAATAAGTATAAACAAGAAAATGAAGCACAATACTAAATTATTTCTCAAAAATTAAAGTAACAATAAACAGGCAAAGCAAAGGACTGATAGCAAGCAGATTATCTATGCTGTTGAACCCTTCTGTTACATCATGTAAGGCAATGTGAAGATACTGTTTTATAGAGAAAATTATCCACACACACACACACACGATTTTCACAGGCTTATTAATGAGTATAAGACAGCAGTTTTACCAGCAAGTTAGGGACTGAAGTTTGAGAGAAATCATTTGCATTGGCTAAAGGGAAAAAAGACCACAGATTTAAGTAACTGTTGCATCAAAGAGAAAGATAAAGGGTTCTCCTAAAAGATAATAACCCAGGTAGCATCAGCAGTTGGTACATTAATTTCTATAGCCATCAAAAGGAAATGAAATGGATTTTTCTCTGAAGTTACTGTTATGATGACACTCATATTTAGGGTTAAACATACTCAAGCTTGATCAGGGATTCAGAGCTTCTTTAAAAAAGCCTAATGTATCTTTTGTCACATGTTGGACCACTAAACGAGCTTGTCAAAAATATCGAGTCTAATAATTGCTTCAATTTAATATGATCTACATAATTTATAAGAAGACTTCAAGGGGCAAGCCACTGAACTTATGGCTCAGCTCTTGCCATAATATAAGCCTAACGCATCACCTTAAGCCTTGATCTTTCCCAAAGGTCATATATTACATCAACGCATACATAGATGAGCTGCATCAAAACAAACTGATAACAATCATCACATTATATTAAAATCCAAGAAACACCTGCAGATGAGTCCTAGCAACCAGATCAGGTTGCAGTTTTTGGAACTGGACAACATAGTGTAGCACATCTTCAAGCACTGGCTCCATGTTGAATGAACATACAAAATCCAAATCATGTAAAAGCTTCTGAAAATATCCCACAGCCTGGAAAATCAGATTGAAGGATTAAACTTGTAAAAATACAAAAAACAATAACTTCAAATATACCTTTAAGTCTTAATAAACAGGTTTTTGGACTTGAATGGAATGACAGAAACATGAACTTTCATAGGGTGTTAGAATTCGCACTTTTTTCCAGCTCAGAATATGAGTTGCACGTGGTGGACCTGGAGCAGAGAGTGTGCTATTTAAGCTAGCATCAAAGCCAATGGGCTTGCAACCCGAGGCAGTGGTGCTACTTTCAATGTCATCTTGGCAAGATCCATATGGCAAGGATCTGAGGAATTCAAGTGACTTAGACATGTAAGATAACTCAGACAAGCATAATGCCACATGTTTCCGAGCCAACTCCAATCCTTTTCCATGGGGTTTCCTCATGCACATGAAAACATGGAAATAGTGCTGAAAAAGGTTATGTAAATTAGTAACAGAGTCCAACAGGTAGATAAAGAATGTATAACATTGCAGCAAATTAGAAATGCATAAAAATATAAATTAATAGCACTAGAAACAGAGCTCAAGGTTTGCCATACCATGACATATTGCTTGGCATGGGCGGTATGTACTGGTCTGATAGGAGACCTGTATAGGTGGTATATGCTAATTTGTCGATATACTCCATCATATCATGTGTTGGAACAATGGTACGATTTGATACATACAATATCGATAGTCGATCGATATATCGGTACGGACCGGCAAGGCGAACTATGCTAGAAATAATGAGTTGATCAAAGATTACATCATGTACAAAGAAAATGTTCTCCACAAACAAAGAGAAACATAGCATACCAAGAGTTCAAAACACCACAAATTACTAGAACTTCAGACCAAACTAATCTCCTACCCACATGATAGGGACCCTACTGACCTCTTCAAGATCAGAAACCAGTGAAAAAAATTCTAGCATAACTCATGGCTTTTGTGGGATTTTTTTGCTCTGTTACCATTTTTGCCTTTAGTAAAATTTTACCCTATGTTTACGGCTTTTGTCGTATGCTGCAAGAAACACCACAAAACACATATGATTACCCTATTCAAGTCCAGAGGGTGAAATATAACATGGTAGCAAAATGTTTGGTTCAACAGATTAGGACAATGTTCTAATTTACAAATCGGATTCAAGGGGATAATTAAGAAAACACTACAGCGAAAGAAAACTTGTTACCCACGAGAAATAACTACATGTAAGGCTATTCCCTTTAGCAACATAGGGGAATAATATACTATCACATAAAACAATAAGGTCACCATTACGTCTCACAATAAATAACCTTGGATTTCTTAACTAGATTGAGTGACACAGACCTTGGACTTCTTACCTATATAAAGGAGAGACAGACCTTAGACTTGCAACTAAAGGTGTGTATTCATGGTCATATATATGCTTCTATGATCCATGTTATGCTAGATATATTCCAGACTCGTACTTCTGGATCATGATATCCATATCAAAACTATCATCTGTAACCCATATATCTGACAATACACAATGGCTAAAATATCAGCCCATACCTATGGAACAGATACTTAATTATCAGATTGTGTTAGTTTCTTTTGAATTACTTCTACAAGCTAAAATAGAAAATGTGCTTAAAATAGGTTAATTAAATGAACTCCATATATATTGTAATAAAGACATGTAGCAAATTAAACAGGGAATCTCAACTGGATAGAACAGTTATAAGCTGCTTCTTTCACCTAATCATGATAGCTGGATGACACATACTATCACCAACAGATATAATAAATTCAAAAGCAACTTAAATCAAAGTTGATTTTCACATAGATTAAACAAGAAAGACTAAAGCATTTAAATACTTAATCCAATCAAGTAATTAACTCAATTACAATTCAGGAAACATGGGCTAAGACCTTACGAAAACGTAAGCGGCATAAAAGAGCTCTGCAATAACCCTCTTCCAAATCAGGATTTCTCTGTAGAGGCTCAATATCTACAATAAACAAAATCAGCATTAGGCCATGCAAGTTCAGTGCATCTACCGTTGTAACTGTTACCAAAGAACTAAACAGATGAATTTAGCAAATTGAGAAATTTACTTCACATTTTGCAAGTTCACCAGAACTAATATGCACAAACATATGCATAATGCCTTACCTTTTACTCTTTTTTCATGTACTAATTTTAGCATTTTCTCCCCAGTTCACATATTTGTAGTTAATATCTTTTAATTTTCTCATTTACTATCATAAACAGATTAATTTATCCACTAAACAAATTACAAGTTAGACCCTACGCCTAAAATGTTCGAACTTGTATTGCACCATTCTACAGACCAAGGAATTCAATTTTATACCAGTCCAGGCTCAGACTATTACAGGTTTGGTACAAACAGGTGCAATACATTGGAATGCTGGTACGCATCATAGCACAGAAAAAGGCCAAAGAACAAAAAGAACTATTAAGGATTCTGTCATTTTTCTTGGCAAATACAATCAATATTGATAATAATAAAATGATTTCAATGTAGATAAAAATAAATACTAAATCAAAACATATCTCAGATAAGGACCATAACCCGTATATAAAGAATATACATACATAGAAAGGAGCAAGACGAGATGCAAGACTAAAACATAAACCTACTTCTACCACCAAAATTGTCAATGTGAGTCCATGGCAGGTGGACCGGGGCCCTCATACTGTGGATCAATATGGTTAGTCCACCAGGACCAATGCATGAAACTGCTCCCAGGGTGCATGTGATACCCATAAACAGTGTTAGAAGGCAATAATATGGTAGTAGTCATCTCATCATCATGAACCACCCGCATGCTAGATCCATTTAAATCCAGTCTGAATCCATATAAATTTAGAATAGATCTAGATCCAGAATAGATCAAGGATCAAAGCTAGATCCACTCATATATAGGCTAGATCTGACCAAGAATCTAGATTCGAGTATCAAGCCATGATCCTCATGGATCTAGCTTAAATATAAAATAATCAAGGATTATATTTGTAAATCAAACCCTACATGAGGTCTAAATAGAAGAGATCTAGGCTAAGCTTGGAAGAGAAAGCATAAATCCTAAAACGGTGTATAAAATTATCTTAGATGTTCATGTACGATTTTAGAAGCAAGTTGAGAGATCTAAGAGAAATTCAAGAGAGAATAAGAGTGGGTAAGAGAGGGTGTGTGAAAGAGAGAATAAAGAAGAGGAAAGGAACATGATAAAGGTGGTCTCTTTGGCTGAGGTCACCACCAGGTGGGGTTACTGCCCTATAGTAAACCTAAACCACTTAAATGGATTCACCTATGTCTCAACCTCCAATCAGATTGACGAGTACCATCTGGACCGGTACAAGAAAGAGAGAAGATAAAGGTGGCCTGTTTGGTTGGGGCCACAACTGGGTGGGTGGGGTTACCCTGTATCAGATGTAAACTGCCCAATTTGTGGGTAGGGTTACCCTGTATCGGACCTAAACCCACCAATTGGGCTTAATCCATGTCCCAACTGCAGGTCAGATCAGTAAATACCACCAACGCCTGTTCATTCGACATCACAAAATTAGTGCCATCTCTTGGCTTTAGCTATTTGTGTTTTCTTTTACCTTCATCCTCTTGCAAATATGTCACTAAATTAATGAAATGAATATGTAGTCTACAGTTTTGAGTGAAAAGATTAAAACAGTCCGATACTATATGATTACGATTACAAGAGTTGATATGTTCATCTAGGATATAGACAATAAAGCATGCCAACGATTCCATCTTGTGGGCTAACAGCATATTGACATCAAGTGCTACTATTTGCCATGCTTGTGAGTTGTGCCTACATGTCAATCGTGGGCATCATATGCATACATGGCAATGACATGACATGGAGCCATGTCATAGTTTTGTGAATGTTAGTGTAGCTTGGTAAAGACAGCACAAGTACAAAACTAGATGTCATGACAAGAAATTAGACAAGATAATAAAGTTTAAGTAAAACACCACTATGTCAATGAGAAGAAGATAAAACATGAATGGGTCTTTCGACTACCTTCTAATGATTTCTTTCTAGATGATTGGGCCCTGCAAGCTCGAAGCTGGCGAGAAATTGTTTCTTCGACTGAATTTAGAATTGATAAGCATTTTTCATCACCCTCTCCTTTCAAAGGCAATGCATAAGCCATTGTGAAAAGGTCTTCTTCCTATCAATCAAGTATTTAAAATAAATTTTTTTTCAAAACATTGATGCCTGTAAAGGAAAAAATAGATTCATATAACAAGTAATTTATAAAATTAAAGCAAATTTTTATTATTAATTGATCTAGATGTCGAATAAAGCCCATATCTATAGTTCTAAATCCAGAAAGAAGGAACCAGAAGGAAGACAAACTAAATCAGAAATGAGTTACGAGGTTAAGCACCAGTACATGAAAAACTAATTTGGAACTTCATGACATCTTTAAAATGTGTCAGCCAATAAAAAATAAATATAGGTGTGCTTCCCTTTCTGTGTCCAAATGGGCCTCAAATTAGTGCATACAGAGGAAATTTTCAGGGTAAACTACCAAAACATTCTCCTTGATACATTGAAGGTACCCATTACTGTCTGTGGTTTATGTTGTTCTAACATTATAAGTCTCTACCCTTAGGTCAGATGATCCATTTACCTCCCTGACAGAAATTCTCTCACCTTTGTTGTTGCAGCTCTTAAAATACAAAGTAAAAATATTAAGCAAAATATTTTATTTTATCTAAATGGAGATCAATAATCTTTTAGACTCCATTGTCAAAAAGATGTAGAACAGGTTCATAGTTCATCAGATTCGATGACTGAAGTGGTGCAATACAAACTGCAAAGAGCTTGTACATACTTTGCTCTGCTTATTGAATTTCAGCTTTAGCAATTGCACTAGAGAGGTTACATCAAGATTTATCACTGAAAAATTGACCAACATAACTGGTCCAATGGTCAAAATCCAATTAGAAGATATATATGTCAAGGGCAAAGTTGTCCTTGCACATCCTTTGCAGAGCATGGTAGTCAAACACAACTTTAGTCACACAAGTACTGTAAAAGCTGAAATAAAATATTCTTCTCAAAACAATACTCCTTTAGAAGACCCAGTATATTACATCTTTCAAACAAAAGCTCAGATAAAAAATCTTATGACCCACTATATTCATAATTGATAGGGCTCCTAGATGACGGGAAGAGTCAAAATTCCCAAGAACTTCCTTTAACATACATGAAGGATATGATAGTCATTTTACTCAAGGAAGTCCATTTTGCTTGAACCAGTATGAAATTGATGGTATACCTATCCGAGCATTGATCGGTATACGGATTGCATCCCATTTCAGACGGTCTGGTCCAACCAAATATAAAAACAAAAAAAAGCCTTAAAACATCAATTAGGGCCCATGAATGTGAGCCCTCTTCTCATGAGAAGCATGGAACCAATGCCACCAAAGTTGTCACTTCCATTTGCTGCAAATGTTGTCTGCCATTTCCTACCTCCCCATACGCTTCCTCCTCCCTCTCTGATACAAATAGCCTTGGCGGTGGTTTTTATTCTATAAAAAAAACTTAGGCAATATGGACCTTCATTTATTCATATTATGTTTGTGCCTGGAATTGATATTCTAGCATCTGGCGTGCAAAATCCTAGAGTGAATGAGAAATTCTTGAAGTCTTCTTGTTGTTGAAGGAAAATGTTTATACTTCACCTCAATAAAATTATGATAATGGTTTGAACATATCAAGACAAAACAAAATGTTCAGCCTAATTATGCGCCAATGAAGGCTCATTTCCTTCCTGATTCATACAATAAGACTAGAGGATTCTTAGAAATTTTTTAGTACATGGAACCAAGGTTTGAAATTTTGTACCATACCAGTGTATCGAGCTTTGGTCGGTACGGTACATTGTACCGAGCAGTATGCCTAATATATATATATATATATATATGATTTTAAAAAAGGCATACGTAGCCTCGGCGACGTCACCTCCTCTTCTCCTCGTCGCCTCGTTTACGGCATTCGACGAAGAAAGCGATGAAGACCAAGGATTTTAATTTCGAATGATACCGCCCGATACAACCTGGCTGCGACAAAGGAACAAGAAACATCGAGGGAGAAGAGGGAGAATGCGCTCAAAGAAGAGGAAGAATCGGGAGAATCTCAACGCTTCCTGATCCGACACCGCCCTCCCTCAACAATCCCGATCTAGGAGGTAACAGAGAGGCGACGGTTCGGCTTCTTCTTCGTCGAAGGTCGGAGACGCCTGCGGCCTTCACCACGTTCTTCGTCGGAGACCAGAGACATATGCGGCCTTCGACATCTTCACCAAACGCCGCAAATGAGAAGAAGACCGCGAGAATGCGACGAAGGCCAAAAACGTCTGCGGCCTTCGACGTCTTCGCCGAACGTCACTAATGAGGAGAAGACACAGTCTTCTCCTCATCTAATGCGACGAGGAGAAGAAAAAGGAGGCAATGTCGCTTACCAGTACACCCTAGCATACCGCTCGGTACGCCCGTACCATACCATATCGAGCAACGCTCGAAACTTCGGTACGGTACAAAATTACGAACCTTGATAAAGACGTCGAAGGTTGCAGATGTTTCCGACCTTTTGCGAAGAACGTGACGAAGGCCGTAGGCATCTCCGGCTTTCGACAAAGAACGCGACGAAAAAAAAGGCCACAGAATCACAAACGAGGCAATGAAGGAGACCACCTCTTCCGCTGCTCTAGCCGCCGCCTCCCATGATCCCCGCGCCTCCAAATCTTCGTCTTTACGACTCTCCTCGTCGTTACCTCCTGGATCGGAGTCGTCGAGGGAGGGCGACGCTATATCAGGATCGAGAAAGGGCGTGAAAACAAGTTCGCGCTGAGGTTTGAGATAATGAGCATTTTTTATAGCATACATGTCCTACCCTCCACTTAAGACCACTGACAAATGGCAATGGCATATCCACAATTTTCATGACACATGAACTTGATAAGACAGAACGAAATACTTGTCATCCTCAACAAAACATGAATGATTGTATTAAAAAATTATCTCCACTTTGATCCAAATGAATGCCAACTCAATAAAAGGTTAGTAGATGTGGATATACCTCATTGGTGCGTGCATCGGAAACAACAGAGACAAGAGCATTACAAATAGCCCGCATGATTCTGCAATAGGAATGCAGTAAAGAATGTGGAGATGTTCGTTCTATCCTCAAGAGATATATGCATGAAAATACTGTCTGTGCCAATGAATGACCTTTGTGCCAAGTGGCCTGTCAAAATGAACTATGTTAAATGTAAAAAAACATGGGATACTCAAAATAAATATGCAGGGATGTACAACTTATTGCACCTCACAAGAAAAAAGATGATCGATGACATCCAAAATGCATTGAACATCAAGGGTAGAATCCAAACTGAGAGGAACTGGAGCAATATTGTTTTCTATAGCTTCCTCTATAGAGTGATAGCCACTATTTTCAATTCCAGAATCCATCTTTGGGTCCATTATCTGTAACAATGAAAGAGTTTTCACAACTCAAGAAGAAGCCTTAAAAAGAATATTGCAAATGCATCAGAACATACAGGCATAAAACATTAGATACCCAATTCTACCAGCTTCTCTCCATTTTGATTTCCAGAAAGGCCAGTGCCAGTTTGTATGTCATAAATAAATTATGTGATGTTATGTATATTAAATGTAGAAATATATGCCTAATGACCAACAAAATTTAAGAAATTGATCATAAAGCAGCAATACACAAACCAATAACAGTATATTAACAAGCCTCAAGCAATCTTGGCCTTAAATATTTTTTCAAAAACAAGAGCCCCTCATGTAAAAAAATAAACAATTAAATATTACTAATGAAAAAACTTTTCTGCCAAGGTCATGGAAGTAGTATGTCAATCATGGATGGAACTTTAGATCCAGCGTGAAGGACTGATGATTGTAGAAATGAATATTCAAGAGATTTAGGTACATTCTAGAAGATTAAAATGAGTTTATACGTCTAAGAAGCATGACAGAAAATTTTATCAAATCAAATGACAACCATGCCTTTGAAAAAATTGTTTCATTAATCAAGCAACCAAAGATTTATTTATTATTTTTTACTGAACAGTGACAAATGCTAACAAGCTCATGCCAGGTAAGCCAAGATCAATTTTACCAAAATGAATAGATGGAGTGTTCGATCGAGAATCAACTTGATGATCAAATCTCTGCATACATAATAGTATAGATCTATAGATGATAGATATCTAAGAAAGTGCCCTGTCTCTAAGAACTTACCACTTGTTTATTGACAACAAAATATTGCAAGTTGTAAGTGACTTTTGGAGCAGAAGGTGATGAAAGAAACAGACACTGAAATTTTGGTGTTTGTGCTATTCTCAGGTTCCATATATACCTATATACTCCTTTAGACCTCAAATTTGCCTATAGCCACTCAAAATGGTAGCTTTTTGTATACTCTTTTGCTGCAAGCTTCAATTCTTCCCTAAGAGTAAAACATCACTCGTTTGTTGCACCTGACACAATTCTTATCCAAGATTTGAATCCATCTATTAGAAGTTCAAATCTGAAATTCATCTGAAATAAGTTTTTGCGGCTTAGTTATTTGTGATACAAACGATATAAAATTGTTGTACATAAAACTCAGTCTTTTGCATCACTAACACATCATCTGTCAGATATCCCGATTATGAATAACAAAAGAAAACAGAATGGAATATATGAATCAGACCTCCAAAGCAGACATAGCAGCAAAAAGACTGAAATTCTCCGCATGGATAAGTTCACCATCTTGAAGCTCTGAACCAAGTACAAGAGAAACATAAGTTTACAAAATTTTGCCAATATAGTAGATATAAGAGTAGAAAGATAGCCAAAAATGATTAACAAGAAATAACCGACTGTGATAGTTTGCCTTTATTTACACCAAACAATGGCTCAACAGCAATAATACCTCTCACAATTCTGTGCACCTGAATCTGAACAAAGGCCTCAACCACTGCAGATGTTGCTCTTACATCAAGTTAGCATATACACTATTTTGAGTTTTATCATTTATTTATTTGAAAATATGCAAGATAAAATTTCTCTTTTTCTTTAGGGAGTTTAAAAGATTTTAATACCAGAAAAGATAGGATTGTATCCTTATCTGCAGTGTGTGTTTTAGTCCCTTTTGTCTACAAATAAATTCTTGCATTGCTCAGATATGGCTGGCAAAGACATGATGAACCTTTAATAAAATAACAGAAGCTTCTTTAGAACAAGTGGCCTTAGTTATCTTCCTCCCCTCTCTAATAAGTTATCTTCTATCTTCAAATCCTCTTCTTCCTTAGCTTTAATTCCCTCACCTTTTCAGCTCCTATAAATTTAGTTATATTCAATAATCCATTGCATTGCTTGATGTACCACACGAAACGGTATGACGGGGATACATCCAGTGCACTAGCTGACTGGTACACGGATCAACCCATTTCAAGTGGTATGTAGGAAGGATGTTAGGTATCTCCCAGTCAAGTGATGTATCGGCCAATACAGTGGAAACTCATATTATATCGAACAATATGGATTGGTACCAATCGGAATTTGATGGATGCCAACCCAAATTGAGTCAAATTTGTACCTCTTCTGGGGCTTTAAATCCCCTCTTTTATCCACTCTCACTGACTCTCATTCTCGCTCTTTCTCACACTCTTGTGATTATAATTCCTAATGGGCAATTAGTGATATTCAAGCTATTGCTTTGGATAAAAGATAAATCCATGTTCATTTATGCCTCATATACACTCTATTCTTATTTAAATATAATAAAATTACTATTAAATTAGGATAAAAACCCAAAACATGTTTTTTTGTGAATTTTACCAATACCACAATTTGGCACAGTACGACAGTCCATGATTCATTGCATCAGTTTGAACCCTAGCTTTTGAGGAATGCAACTTCAAATTAGAGCGTAGTTTTGGCCAGCCACACCTCTTTGTTTTGTATGATTTGGTGGCAGAGTAAGTTTGGAAATCCTTGGAAAAAAGACTATTATCTTCTTCCTATTTCTTTCTACTTTGATATTTACTCTTGATCTTCGACCTTTCATCATCCTTACAGCTTTTCCCTTGTAATCCAGATATGTTCTTCACTTAGATTACAAAAATATTCTTCCCTGGTAATCCAGATATGTTCTCAACTTTCAAATGATTGCAATTGGGAAAATAATCTGCAACAAGATCCACACTGAGCATCAAGCCAAGACAAAACTGAAGATCAAGAACTATGCTACTCCACATGATCTCAAGAACAAGCACTTAAAGCAAATTGATGCATCCCAATCCAAGACAAGAGGTTCTACGTTTATTTTAGTTTGAATGAATCTAGATTAGATTTCTTTTAACTTTTCATGGATTTTCTAAGTTTCTATTGCATTCATATTCAATTTTTTTCTTCTAATGTATAAGCCTTTAATATCACTTGGGTTGTACCTTTTGATCAATTGATATGAAGAAAAGGAAAAAAGACTCCATCTTATCTTTAGGGAGATACAATGAGTTCAAACTAGGCACGATAAGATAGAATCCCTATCCCTAGTAGAAGTTGATTGTCTTACCTAGTCCATAAACAAAGCCTTGAAGACTGAAATATGTGCATCATGACATGATAAGATTTTGATGAAAAAATTAGTGGTTCTTGAGGCAGATTGTCCTTAGTTGTCTTCCACATTTCTATAATGGATTCTTCTTCCAAAATTCAATTTTTTACTATGTTTCTGCAGCTTCTATGACTTGACTCCTATAATCTTACTTATCTTAGTTATTTGTTACCTTATTTGCTGCCCTAGAACATTGGTTTGGGTTACCACACGTTTGTTCTACCTCAACTGAGGGGGAATAGCATGCAAATGAGACAATTGCAAACTAACATATTAGCTACTCTAGAGTATAGGTTTGTCTTATCACACCTTTGTTCTACATCAATAGTGGAGGAATAGTGTGCAGATGAGACAGTTGTGAACTAACATGTTATATATGTAATATTGAGATTCATAGTACTTTAAATCTATCATATAATTGAACAAAGCAGTTAAGACTTGTCTAAAAAGCTTGCTTTTGAGTTACGTTAATGGCAAATTTTCTATAAAGCAAGAATATAAAGAGGATAGAAAACACGAGCAGATAATAAAAATCAGAGGCAAGGAATCAAGTACCAATCTGACTGCACTTACCATTTGGTATTTATCATTGGACCAAGAACGGTGTCTCGACCAAGGTATACCTGATGTACTATTTATACTGATCTTACCAATGTATAAACCTAAAATACAGAGCTTATTGCCCAATTTTTGCATTATATTAGGTCGTACCAAACAAAAAGCCTGTCATCTAAAAGACAATTGAGAACTAACACATCACATAACATGCAAATCCATAGTACTATATACCTATCATATAGTTGGATGAAGCAGTTTCGTTAAAACTTGTTTAAATATTTTACTTTAAAGTTACATTGATGGAAAAATATTATCTATAAACCAAGAATAAGTAGAGCAAAGAAGATAGGAGTAGATATTAAGTATCAAAGGCAAGGAATCAAATAACAACATGAGTGGCACACACCATTGAGCATATCAAGTCCAACTATGAGACAGCATGTGTACTAGGGTATACATAACTATACCTACCGATAATGGTCTTGCTAGAAGCTTAAAATAGTATGTTTACAAGTATTGTCAAATGCATCGATCATTAAAAGGCACCAAGATTCCAAAACACCCGAAGCGCTAGGCGCTGACCTACGCACCTCCCCAGTCGAAGCAAGGCCCTCACTAATGTAAAAAATTGTGAAAAAAATATAATTAAGAATAAATATAAGAGGAAAGGGAGACCGACTATTGATTTTAGACCAACCATATAAAATGAAATGGGGAGAGGTATAGTGCAATGCCTTTAGTCACAGATAGCGTGGATAAGAGGATAGTGGATTTCCGACGATAAAGAGCAAGGGGCTGGAGAAGAGCAGAGAAGAGATTGGGAGGGTGATGAACACCCAATGGTGAAGAGAAAGTGGCGAAGACTCGTGATGGAGTGCTGAGAGGAAACTAAGAGGGGATTGAGAAGGAAATGGATATTTGAGATAAAGAGCAAGGGGCTGGAGAAGAGCAGAGAAGAGATTGGGAGGGTGATGAACACCCAATGGTGAAGAGAAAGTGGCGAAGACTCGTGATGGAGTGCTGAGAGGAAACTAAGAGGGGATTGAGAAGGAAATGGATATTTGAGAGAAGAGACGGAGAGACCACCAAGCAGAAGAGAGACTAAGGAGGAAAGATCGACTATAAAGAGTTGAGAGGAGACTGAGGAAGAACTCAGAGTGTAGAGAGGAGCCCAAAGGAGAGACGTAAATTTAGACTAGCAAGCGGAGAAGAGACTGACGAAGGTGTCCAAGAGGCAGAGCAACGACACCAACAGAGAAGAAGAGACTGCCATCGAGTTATGGCTTGGAAACAAATGAAGCACAAGGAGAGGTAAACATACGGGTAGAGGGGGGACTTGGATATGGTTCGTCAGATCTGGCTTGGGTCTGGTCTAGTTGAATGGATCAGAGCCCAAAGTGCCTAGGACAACCAACATCTAGGCATCGCCCAAGCCAAATCGCGTCACCTGGTTAATTTGAGGTGCTCAGGTGTGGCCTAAGCTAGTGTCAAAGTGCTTATTGATAATGCTAAGACTTACAACACAATATTTGGATGATATAATAGCCACACCAAGCAATAAACCTCCCAACTGATCAAAAACTCAGCCAAAACATTTCAAATTCTACCAACATTTGTTAAAGCTCAAGAGCCCTCTTTCACTCCCTATTTCAAGCCTACCTCTTCCATTTTAAAACTATTTGGTCTAAATCTCAAGCAAGGAAAACATCCTTACCAAATTAAGTTCAAAACTAAATTTCTTGTTCTAGTCATTATTTTCTTTTTCATGCAATATTTTCTAGCTTCATTGTTATTTTGTTGCATTTAGACAACATTTTAGTCATGTTAATTGAGGTCAAACTTACATAATAGGTCAGCTTTATGTATCAATCTAGATCAAATTAGTGTGTTATCAAGCCAAGGCTCATCTTACCAGTCCGTACCAAGGTATACTGTTGTACCATATGTCAGTACATCTAGGTGTACCAACGATACGATAAAATTACCAAAAATAGCTCTAAAAATTTCTATAAAAAAATAGGATTAGGGTTTTTAAGTTGGAAATAAATATAAATTTAGTATAATTTTAGCAAAAATAATCTAAATTAAAAAAGAACAGTGACCGATATCTTTTTCAAACTTTGCGAAAGAACTTTATGATACGTTACAGACCTTCCTTTTGTTAATATTGAATTATTTACAAAGAAATTATTTGAATTGTTAAATTATTTTTTAAGCAACTTAAATTTTAAGATTCAAATAAATCAAGTAATCAATCAATGGATATACTTGATGCTACCACCAAAAAGAATGATAGGACTCCATGGGCGATGGATCGGGGTCCTCGATCCTATGTATCTTTATATCAATTTGATATGTTTGTCAGACCCAATCCTAAAAATGATCCCACGACATTATATACTGATACATCATATACCATTGGTACATCAATGTGGTGATGATCGTAGTTTGATCGTTGTGAACCACATGTGTTCGAGACAGCTCTTAAGTCAAGGATAATTGTAGTATGTATTGGTGCGAAGCATGAAGAATAATAGAACTTTTACTTTTGTCACTAATATGCTACTCCATATCATAAGATTGATTATCGTACTACTGCTCGGAGAAGTATGACCAACTATCACTATATTACTGTTGGCCGTAAGATTCTCCATAATACGACGACTGTGAATACGATGAGCTTTGCTTTGTGTCTACATCGTACAGGCTCTAAAACATCTACCCAAAAAAATCCAATACCTTCATTTTCCCCTTCCATATATAAACTTGACCAATACCTCGTCAAGCTCCATTATCTAAATTTTGGGTGGTGTGGCATGTATAAAATACTACTCCTCGGTCCATGCACCACTCTTTAATTGTGTAGACGAGACCATTGACTCTCCGACATCGTCGTCATCATTGGTCGAGGCATTGGCGTCCACATCGTTGCCATGTCTCTGAACCAAGCGGGTTGTTGAATGTGATTGATAAGATGTCTCATTGCTTGACTTGATTCTTTACAACCTTTGCCATTACATGCTAAGAGGACAAGCATGGTGAAGCAAAGGGTTTAAAAACTCATTATAGACCAGTACAAACCCCATATTACCCGATACGAGGTCATGTAACGGGTACCACCCAGTAGAGGATGGTCCGCATATTAGTCTCCTGTCAAACCGGTACATTCCGCCCATATCAAGTGATGTAGGTCAGTATGACGAACTTGACTATCTACCATGCGTGGATCCAAACCAACCCACGTGGATCTAACCTGGTTGTTTGTGGATCTTGGGCAAAGGCAAGCAAATATATACTAGATTTGTGCAGATGTAACCAAAAACACACAAGTCTAGGTTAAATCCACACTGATCCAGCTTATCTTGATCCTATCAACAAATCACATGCAACCCAAGCTAACACAGATAAGGTTAGTCTATATCGATGTTGATCCTACCAATAAATTAAATTGCTGAAATTTTCTTAAGCCATAGAAATTAATCACAATGAAATAAACTTTCACTGATTTGATTAGTGCCACCTTGAGCAACCTTAGACCAATAATGCCTTCAAAGATTGAGTTTGTATAAGTAGCTTAAAATAGGCAAATGCATCATTAAGCCAATCACTTATAACCCTATGTATGATCTAGACGTTACAACATGGACAATTAATACTAATTCAGGATCAACATTTTTTAGTAAAAGTCAACTTCATCTACACAAAATATATATGGAAGTATATTCCAAGTATCTACCTTTTTATTTAAAAAATTAAAAGCCAATATCCATCATGTTTTTTATGATAGTCGAGTTAGATGAGCTCAAAAGGAAGGGCCTATGCTTCAACCATGATGCTGATGAAGATGACAAAAAAGCTGAAGTAGAAAAGCATCTCACTTGCAACTAGTTCCACTACCAAAGAAATATACCAAAGTTTTTGCACATATATCCAATCACTACGCTAGTTGACACTAGTTTAACCCACAGCTCTGAACTCCTTCAGAGAGTGAAAATTAAGATGCAATCAATTATATCATTTGGTGTCTTGGTTGACAGATGGCAAATTGCATGTTAGAAATGATGCAAGCAAATCCCACTAGAAAATTGAAGTTAATAGTTCCATGTAAATATTTCATCCACTTAAGGGCATTGACATCATCTTGGGCATGTTGTGGCTTGTTGATCAAATTAAAGCTGTCATTTGGATTTTCCTGTAAAGCATGAAAAACTTCAAGCACAAAGGAAAGCAAGTCATTTTTTAGGCTAAAGACATTGAGACTTCCATAATTCCTAATAAAGCATGATAAACTACAAGCACAAAGGAAAGCAAGTCAAGCACAAGGTCGAAGACAATGAGACTACCATTATGAGTACTTTCTCAACTCCTTTGATAATAACTGCAGCTACTTACGGCATGTTCCGACACTTATCTGATATGTCCCTGATCGATATTTATTTATTGGTCTAACCAAGGACTGATATAAGACCATCTGGTTTGGTACTAATCATTATCCTTCTTTTTCTTTGTTATTCTTTAAATGACACCAGATGGTACAAATTGGTATATAAGATCCTAGAATGAATTGAAACCTATATTGGACTAGCATTTAAACCATGGTTTATAGTTATATGATGGAGTTCTTTCTAGACAAGGTGAATCTGTGGAAGAAATTAGCTACAAAGCCACAATAACTCCACCCCATCCACGTATTAGGTATTGTTTGTGCAATCTCATGTTCCACTTTGCTCATGAATCTACCCCATGCAATTCGTGCAATTTGCACATCCTAGCATGCATCTAA
Organism: Musa schizocarpa; assembly: GCA_900464855.2. NCBI lineage: Eukaryota > Viridiplantae > Streptophyta > Magnoliopsida > Zingiberales > Musaceae > Musa > Musa schizocarpa. The sequence continues at coordinate 35,870,085 of LS990922.1, read as the reverse complement.
ATTTTTATTTAATATGAAGCCCCCAACAAGGCAATTGCCTACTATAGCAATTTGTTGTCTGCAGGACACAGTAGCCCAACTTCAAGGACAAAGAAGAGTCTAACTAACTTCTTATCTGATGTTTGAAGGACTCAAAGACTCGTTCCCAGTGGCATGCCAAACTCGAGGATACTTAAGCATCTAAAAGACCTTATGAGAATGAGTGATAAGGAGAAAAAGAACAAACAAGAGTATCAATCACACACATTTTAATAACAATTAATTAAACAGGATCGAGTCGTAATATATTATAAATGAGGGAGTCTATGAGACCAAAATCCCTATCAAGACTAATCTTTGTAACTTCTATTTTTCAGAAATAAAATCCTTATGTTTTCTGAACGTAATGTTCTGAAAAACTTAAATATCAGGACACTTCTTATATGATATTGGAATAGAATAATTAAAATCACAATAAATGCCTAATTCATGGATACACGAACACATATGTGACACAGTAAGGGTATGAGCAAAAGAGTCCATACGGCTAGTTAATTTATGCTGGGTGACAGTGATGATATCGCATGCCAACTAAAACTACCTGGTTATGTTAAGAATTTAAGAGTAAATTCATGCAGTAATTCAGTCACTTCAACCATGACCACAAATATGGTTCATCAGATTACGAGAATGGCAGGTTCCTTCACAAATCAGCTAGCTTTCGCCATGTTTTATTAACATTTACTTTTCAGCATCTTAATATGTCATTTCTCAAGGAACCATAAAACCAAGTAAAAGAGCAGGGAACTCATTACTGGGACCATGCCGTCTCCGATGCATTGACCGACCACATCGTCAGCCTCCACAACTGACCGCCATATCCTCGCGCATGATGTAGGCGCAAACATCATCATTCAAGAAAACAGATTGACTCGAAGAGTACATATATCAAGAGAACAACATAAGAACAAGCAACAGATGATGATCAAAGATCACACACGCATCGAACACCATCATGCAAAAAACTAGCAAAATAACAATCGTGAAGAATGTCAGATCAAGAGAAAAACAGATGAGAATCCAAGATTAGACGGCGAAGAAAACAGAGAGGAGGAAGATTACCACTGCAGGCGGCCACGATGAGGGGACCGGCATCAGCCCAGTCGGTCTGGTCGCCAGCGGGGATTGGAGGAGGCAGCGATGCGTGGCCGATGAGTCCTCCGGCTCCTCCTCCTCCTCCTTGATGGTTGGCCATCGGTGGTCCGGAGGTTTAGGGTTTTGGAAGGAGAAAAGAAGGAGATGTTTGGACGAGAGCTGACGGCGGGTGACGGTGATCGCTACGGTGGGTGTCTGGGGCACTGTGCTTTTGGAATCGGATGCGCCCCTCGACGGTCGTCGGATGTGTGGCGTTCCACTTTTGACCCAGAGTTTTGACATCGGTCCGATCCGGCCCGGCCCGGCCCGGTTGTGAGGAGCGCGATGCTTGACATGAATGTAATGGGCCTATCGGTCCTCACGGTTGACCTAGTGTCTACTTGTCCTCCACGTGGTTTTCACCAGACACTTGGTGCTGCTGTCACGCCTATGTGTCATCGACATGGACATCGCAAGGGCGTTACATATGACCGTGTCATGAAGCATGAGTGGCGTGATATCCGTTTATTTGTTGAGAATCCGCCCACCAATTTTTAACCTTTTCCTGGTATAATCAATCCGTTTGTCTGATTTTTGGTTTAATTTACTGAAATTTCATGTCTTATTTTCCATATTATAAGCATTACATGAAATCAAATGAAAAATATCCGAAGAATATTTTTAATCCAATAAATATTGCTATGGCCGCTCATGATCTTTCGCTAAGGATATTTCTAGATATATTATTATTAATTTCATTTCGATTGTTCGACACTTTAAAGACTTGGATCTAACATAGATGCAACTTTCTAAGTTTGTTACATATTTGATGTTTGGGAGACGAGGCATTTCACGGATAATACTTCAAAAACTACACAAGAGACAAAGATCTCTTTGATTCTTGGACTAGTAGCAATTTAGTGTATTCCTAAAAAGTATGAGAGAATTCTTCTCATGTTGAGTCAAAAGATACACCACTTAAGGTTTTCATACTGCGACCAAAGAATCATTAAATTGAAATAAGCAGACATCAATTCATGGGATGTTTATGCAAAATTGTTGGTAATTATTTGTAGTAAAGATTATGTCAAATCATGAGACGTTGTGATCATCATGTGATGGTTATGATGCATTTGACATTGCGACAGTGAGGACGATTCTTTATTGTCAAGTTAAGTTGCATTATGGTTAGGGAATACTTAGTGATCAAGTTCGATCTTATAGTCATTGAGCAATACTTGGTGGACGGGTTTAGCTACATTGTGGTTGATATGCCCCATGGCTAGGTTCCATCTCATCATCAATAATGCTTCATCGTCAGATTCGTATTTAATTGCATTGTCGTTGAACGATGTTTCATATTCGGTTTAGTATGTCGTAGTTGAGAAATGCTTAATGATAAGTTCGATTACAACAATACTTTATCGGTGAGTTCATTTGTATTAGGAAGAGAGAAGAGAAAAATCAAAAACCAAAAACCAAATCCACTAAGTAACAATAATCGAAAGAACATATCAGAAATTGATGCAAGACTTAAGTTTGTGTACCTCCATAGAAAAAATTAAATTCTTCGATATATGATATTAATTATAAGGTCCTTAAGTTATTCCCACTTAGGTACAACTCCTATTGTACACCTCTCACAAAAATATTTTTCTCTCTGCCCTTTATGAAAACCCTAGAAATCACCCTAAGGACCCTCAAAGTGCCTTGACTCTCTCTCTCTCTCTCTCTCACTAGAACCCTAAGAATTAAAATATATTTATAGGAACAAACCTTAATTCAGTAAAGAGTTCTAATTTAACTAAGACTCTCTTAACTAATTTAAATATAATTAGGACTTATAAATATACTTTTTAATCCTGAAAACATTCATCTTGATGAATATTTTCTCACTTTATGTCTCTCGTAGAAATTGAATTATTGGCTTAAAGAATTTTTATAACTATACAAATCGAATTAGTTTATAATAAAAAAATATATTTGATTCCAAAAAAGAAGTTAGCCAATGAATCCTGTATAGCTAGAACCAAATCAATACTTGATTTGAAAGAGAATCGTATTCATCTCTTTAATATTCTTGTTAAGCCGTATTGAATAAGTAGATCATTTACCCTCCCAAGGAGAGGAGAAAAACTAAAAACCAAAAGAGAAATCTATTAGAGATTAACAATCAAAAAATTATACTAAAAATTGATGCAAGAATTAACGTGTTTTGATAAATTCTGCTTAACTCTATGAAGAAAATCAAATTCTTCGATATATGAGATCAATATAATGCCTGCCCTTGAGTTATCCCAACTTAGGTACAACTCTCTTTGTATACCTCTAACATAAACCTGAAGAATTTTTCTCTCAATTATCTCTAAAAACCTTAAAGATCATCCTTAGAAGAAGCACTCAAAGTGTCTTGACTCTCTCTCTCTCTCACAAAAATCTTGAGACACAAGATGTATTTATAGAAATAAATCCTAACTTACTAAGGAGTTTTAATTTAATTAGGCTTTCTTAACTAATTTAAATATTATTATGACTCCTAAAAATACTTACCAACCCTAATAGGTTATATATCATGGTTAGGCCTCATGTGAGCCACATATGTCATTGTCCTTTATTGTTGAGTTTCTATTTATGTAATAGGCACTAAGATAGTCTAGATTTGCTCATCTATCACTATCATTTTATATCTTTGCAAGTGTAACTATCATGGGTTGCATTGATGATAGTATTTGATCTAATTTGATTTTGTTTCTAACGATTCATAATCATTTTTTAATGGTTGGTTTTCCATGGGCTAATTGGAGGGCTCCACGTGATACTCAACCAAACTGTCGATGATCCACGGAGATCACGATCCTAGTGGTTGATCTTCAATAATCAATATATTATCATCACTCCATTCTCCAATTAAACCATTAGTCAAATGAAGGAATTGATATCAAAACACAAGAGTTACTCAGCCCCTTTATAAGTGGGGCACCCAACCTTCATTTCTTCATGCCTTCACTTTTGAGCTTTAAAATGTATCAATGAACTTTCGAATCACTTTTGAGCTTTAAAATGTATCAATGAACTTTCGAATCCCCCTTTCTTTGAGATCTAGGATGTCTTGTTCTTCCTCTTTAATTTTTTTTAGGTTCAAGCCAATCACTTGGGGACTAGTTCTCTCCCCTCCTTCGATACCTATCAACCTCTCTTTCTCCTTTGAAGAAAACCGAATGAATTAGAAGTTAAAATGATTCAAAAAAATTCATTTGATCAAACCCGTATCAAAAATATATTTAACTTGGAATGTGAGTAAAAATAGTGAGTAATTAAATCAGTAAGCAATAAGAATGAAAAACACAAAAGAAATGCACATTATATTTATAGTGGTTCGATCATGACTTACGTCCACTCCCGATTCTTCCTTTGTCGAGATCATCGATTTTTACTAATGATTTTTATAGGCCCCAAATGACTTCAAAAATAAATCCAAAAACTTTCATCCTTGGGTTTTTGGGGTATTGATGGTACTATTATCAGTGTTGGGCGGTACCACCACTAGTTTGGGTTATACTACCACTTGACATAGTCTCAAAGATTGTGTTCTGGGGATACCACCACTAGTCTGGGTGGTACCACCACTTGACATTGGTGGTACCATCGTAAAGTCTTTCGAAAACGTATACTTCATACATTCTAGCTCATAGGCAATTTTGTTGCCTGGTCTAGGGGTGCCATCGTCTGACCCAATTGTAGGTCATTGAATGGGCCTTTCATTAAGCCCAAATCAATCCTGATTCAGGCTCAATAGACCCCTAATTAAGTTGGCATAGTTACACCCAAAACTAACCTAATTAAAACATAAACTACTGTGATCAAGGCATAAATGATTACACAATATGAATCTTATGTTGTCCAGTATGTCATTGGTTTGTCTAAACTCCCAAGGTGTCGTGCTTTCCTTCGATATATTACCCAATCCATTGACATGTTGACTCTTACAATATATGATCTTAGCGCAATATATGATTCTTCCGGCCCGATGCCTGATCTCTTACTCCAACCCAACATATGATTCTCCTACTTCAATCGATTTATTTTTTCATGATCAAAGTTAGTCCTACATCACTTTTCTCAAACGTTGATCAGATCATAAACTCATCAATTGATTTCATTATTAAAATCCAAGATTCAACCGTCTCTTCCTTTTTTATTATGACAACTAATTGATTATAGTGTTTTAACTAAACTTCCCCTATCTATATACAATATCGAAATAAACTTGAATTTAGAAAATTATAACCTTCTAATCATAATATCTTTGAATTCAAGTCGAAATAATTTTATTCATAAATCATAGTGATCATATGCAACACATCATATTAAAGTAATCATTACTTCATAGGCATATCATTGTATACATCATCATCATGATTTCAAACTATGAGTTAAGATTCCAAATCATCAAGCATAATTCCAAAACATAAAAATTTAAAATCATCATAACTTTAGGCATAACTTCAAATCATCATTACTTCTCCCCCTTTGTCATCAACAAAAAGGAAAAAAGTACAACTAGCAAATTTTTGAAACATGCAAGCTAGTAAGTTTTACTTCTCTTTGAAATATGTAAGCTAGTAATTCTTGCTTCTCTTTTGAGATATACAAGCTAGCAAGTTTTTTGCTTCCTTTTTTAGATACACAAGCTAGCAATTTTTGCTTGTCTTGAGATGTGCAAGCTAGCAATTTAACATATTTAACTTGAATTAGTGCTTTTCGAAAAGTTGAAATGATTCAAAAAAATTCATTCGATCAAACCCGTATCAGAAATATATTTAACTTGGAATGATAGTAAAAATAGTGAGTAACTAAATCAATAAGTAATAAGAATGAAAAACACAAAGAAAATGCACATTATATTTATAGTGGTTCGATCATCATTACTTTCGTCCACTCCCGATTCTTCCTTTGTCGAGACCATCGATTTTTATTAACATTTTTATAGGCCCCAAATGACTTCAAAAATAGATCCAAAAACTTTCATCATTGGGTTTTTGGGGTATTGATAGCACTATTGTCAGTGTTGGGCGGTACCACCACCTGTAGCACTGAGCATTGGTGGTACCACCACTAGTTTGGGTTATACTACCACTTGACATAGTCTCGAAAATTGTGTTCTGGTGATACCACTACTAGTCTGGATGGTACCACCACTTGACATTCGTGGTACCATCACCAAGACTTTCGAAAATGTATACTTCGTACATTCTAGCTCATAGGCAGTTTTGATGTCAAGTCTAGTGGTGCCACCGCCTAACCCAATTGTAGGTCACTGAATGGGCCCTTCATTAAGCCTAAATCAGTCCTGATTCATGCTCAATGGGCCCCTAATTGAGTTGGCATAGTTACACCCAAAACTAACTAAATTAAAACATAAACTATGGTGATCAAGGCATAAATGATTACATAATATGAATCTTATATTGTCCAGTATGTCATTGGTTCATCGAAACTCCCAACGCGTCATGCTTTCCTTCGGTATATTGCCCAATCCATCGACATGTTGACTCTTACAATATCTGATCTTAGCGCAATGTCTGATTCTTCCGGCCCGATGCCTGATCTCTTACTCCAGCCCAATATATGATTTTCCTGCTTCAATCGATTTATTTTTTCATGATCAAAGTTAGTCCTACATCAATTTTCTCAAATATTGATTAGATCATAAACTCATCAATTGATTTCATTATTAAAATCCAAGATTCAACAATCTCCTGTTTTTTTATTATGACAACTAATTGATGATAGAGTTTTAACTAAACTCCTCATATCTACATACTATATCGAAATAAACTTAAATTTAGAAAATTATAACCTTCTAATCATAATATCTTTGAATTCAAGTCAAAATAATTTTATTCATAAATCATAGTGATCATATGCAACATATCATATTAAAGTAATCATTACTTCATATGCATATCATTATATACATAATCATCATAATTTCAAACTATGAGTTAAGATTCCAAATCATCAAGCATAATTCCAAAACATAAAAATTTTAAATCATCATAACTTTAGGCATAACTTCAAATTATCATTACTTCTCCTCGTTGTCATCAACAAAAAGGAGAAAAGTGCAACTAACAAATTTTTGAAACATGCAAGCTAGTAAGTTAGTATGTTTTACTTCTCTTTAAAATGTGTAAGCTAGTAATTCTTGTTTCTCTTTTGAGATATACAAGCTAGCAAGTTTTTTGCTTCCTTTTCTAGATACACAAGCTAGCAATTTTTGCTTGTCTTAAGATGTGCAAGTTAGCAATTTAACATATTTAACTTGAATTAGTGCTTTTCGAAAAGTTGAAATAATTCAAAAAAAATCATTCAATCAAACACATTTCAGAAATATATTTAACTTGGAATGTGAGTAAAAATAGTGAGTAACTAAATCAGTAAGTAATAAAAATGAGAAACATAAAGGAAATGCACATTATATTTATATTGGTTCGATCATCATGACTTACGTCCACTCCCGATTCTTCCTTTGTCGAGACCACTGATTTTTACTAATGATTTTTATAGGCCCCAAATGACTTCAAAAATAAATCCAAAAACTTTCATCCTTGGGTTTTTGGGGTATTGATGGTACTATTGTCAGTGTTGGGCGGTACTACCATCTGTAGCATTGAGCATTGGTGGTACGACCACTAGTTTGGGTTATACTACCACTTGACATAGTCTCGAAGATTGTGTTCTGGTGATACCACCACTAGTCTGGATGGTACCACCACTTGACATTGGTGGTACCATCGCTAAGTCTTTGGAAAATGTATACTTCATACATTCTAGCTCATAGGCAGTTTTGCTGCCTGGTCTAGTAGTGTCATCGTATGACCCAATTATAGGTCATTGAATGCGCCTTTCATTAAGCCCAAATCAATCCCGATTCAGGCTCAATGGGCCCCTAATTGAGTTGGCATAGTTACACCCAAAATTAACTCAATTAAAACCTAAACTACTATAATCAAGGCATAAATGATTACACAATATGAATCTTATGTTGTCCAGAATGTCATTGGTTCATCTAAACTCCCAATGCATCATGCTTTCCTTCGGTATATTGCCCAATCCATCGACATGTTGACTCTTACAATATCTGATCTTAGCGCAATGTCTGATTCTTCCGGCCCGATACCTGATCTCTTACTCCAGCCCAACATATGATTTTCCTGCTTCAATCGATTTATTTTTTCATGATCAAAGTTAGTCCTATATCACTTTTCTCAAACGTTGATCAGATCATAAACTAATCAATTGATTTCATTATTAAAATCCAAGATTCAACAATCTCCTCTTTTTTTATTATGATAACTAATTGATATAGAGTTTAACTAAACTCCCCCTATCTATATACTATATCGAAATAAACTTAAATTTAGAAAATTATAACCTTCTAATCATAATATCTTTGAATTCAAGTCGAAATAATTTTATTCATAAATCATAGTGATCATATGCAACACATCATATTAAAGTAATCATTACTTCATATGCTTATCATTGTATACATAATCATCATAATTTCAAACTATGAGTTAAGATTCCAAATCATCAAGCATAATTCCAAAACATAAAAATTTTAAATCATCATAACTTTGGGCATAACTTCAAATTATCATTACTTCTCCCCGTTGTCATCAACAAAAAGGAGAAAAGTGTAACTAACAAATTTTTGAAATATGCAAGCTAGTAAGTTAGTAAGTTTTACTTCTCTTTAAAATGTGTAAGCTAGTAATTCTTGCTTCTCTTTTGAGATATACAAGCTAGCAAGTTTTTTGCTTTCTTTTTTAGATACACAAGCTAGCAATTTTTGCTTGTCTTGAGATGTGCAAGTTAGCAATTTAACATATTTAACTTGAATTAGTGCTTTTCGAAAAGTTGAAATAATTCAAAAAAATTCATTTGATCAAACCCGTTTCAGAAATATATTTAACTTGGAATGTGAGTAAAAATAGTGAGTTACTAAATCAGTAAGTAATAAAAATGAAAAATATAAAGGAAATGCATATTATATTTATATTGGTTCGATCATCATAACTTACATCCACTCCCGATTCTTCCTTTTTCGAGACCACCGATTTTTACTAACGATTTTTATAGGCCCTAAATGACTTCAAAAATAAATCCAAAAACTTTCATCCTTGGGATTTTGGGGTATTGATGGTACTATTGTCAGTGTTGGGCGGTACCACCACCTGTAGCATTGAGCATTGGTGGTACCACCACTAGTTTGGGTTATACTACCACTTGACATAGTCTCGAAGATTGTGTTCTGGTAATACCACCACTAGTCTGGATGGTACCACCACTTGACATTGGTGGTACCATCGCTAAGTCTTTGGAAAATGTATACTTCATACATTCTAGCTCATAGGCAGTTTTGCTGTCTGGTCTAGTTGTAATCACAACAAATATTTAAGTTATGATTTGATTTTCTTTCGTTTCTTATTATTATAATTTAAGGAAATCTTAATCTACTTCTTTGTTTGTTGATATGAATTAAGGAAATAACTATTAAGTATTCCAAATATAATGATATCATAATTATTAGTATATTAAATGAAAATAATTTATATTAAATAAATATGATAATTAAAATAAATTTCTCTTAATTGAGGCTCACCTCCTCCTATTTAAAGGGAGAGATTTCTCTTCTTCATTCCTCACCTAGTCGAGCTTGGCAACGGGAGGAACGAGGAGTTACACCCTGTTGACAAGAGGTAGGTTTCCCTAACTTTCTTAAATTTAAAAGTTTTAGCTTTTATTTTGATTCTTTAAATGTTGAAAGTTTTATAGTTTGAAAAATATGTATCAAATCTTTAAATGTCAAACTTTTTGTATTAAAGTAATTAGTTAAAGTTTTCATAATATTCTTTGACCCATGATTAAGGTTTTTATTATAGAGTTAAATATGTTAAAAATATATTTGTTTTATATGATATTTCTTGTATTACAGTTTATCTTTAATCTTATCTGGATTAAAATCTTGTTAGATTAGAATATGTTATCTAAAATCCTTTTTGATATTATTTGATCTGAAATTTAAAATATATTATTCTGAATGATTTAAAATATGACTAGAATATGTTGAAATTTTATATGTATTGAAAATATGATTTTTATTTGAATTTAGAAGGCTATTTCCTTGTATTAAAAACTTATCTCCCAGTCCCTCGGTCACATGCGACGCACATGACTTGTCCATGGGCCAGGGCTAGGCCAGTTTTGTGTAATGCATGCTCAATCATATATAATGCACATGACCAGTAGATGGACTGGCTCAATCTAGCCCAATGTTATTGTTGAACTTGAGCCCAAATGTTGATTGAACTAAACTAGACTTGATTAGTCTAGATCAATTCTAGGTGATTCCGAATTGATTGACTTATTCAAGTTAGTTTAACCTAAATTGAACTTAATCTAGTCTAAATTATACTAGTCTAGGGTGGTTCCAGACCAGTTAAATAAGGATTAGAGATCAATTCAATTAGGCTCTAGTAAATCGAGTTCAATTGAATCGATTAAACTAGAGTTCAAGTCAATTGAGGGCTAATTTATATTACTTGATATTGATGATATTTGAAAGAGACATTTTAAATATGTTATTTCATCCCGAAATAGACATGACCAGTATGTGATTATATTATTTTCCTACCGAGAGCAGGTACGGTGATTCCCTTCGGGGATTAGCGGGCCGTCAGACGTGGCGGTTGAACGGTTCCTCCATCCGCTGTTGGGAGGAATGTGTCCCCACTTTGGCAGGTGTGGGACACCACTCCATCCGCTGTTGGGAGTGTGATATGAGTTTGCCTCCATTCGCTGTTGGGAGAACACAAACTAATCCCGTAGGGTAAAGCCTCTCCATCCGCTGTTAGGGGAGTGCTCCTTCGGGTATTTGATATACGCCAATAGGATGATTGATCGAATTTTGATCATATATACATTTTGAGTTGACTTTTGGAGTTCCTACTCAGCGTTGCTGAATTCTTTTTGTTTTTGATTTTCAGAGCAGCCTCCCCCTAGTACTAAATCGGATTCTAGTGGAGAGCGGACCTTCCTCTACCGCTAGGTAGAGCCACTTGGATGATTCTTGAAGTTAACATCACCATGTTTATTTTTCTATTTATGATTCGATGAATAAATGGATTGTAATAAATGAATTATAATAAATGTTTATGAATGATGAATAAAGTGATGTTTATCTATTTGGCCTAAATGTGTGGAAAAAAAAAATCCTAGATGTGACATCTTTTATGGTATCAGAGCATGGTTTAGGGCTTGTAGGAATATTAGGTCCTTTGATTAACTTTAACCGATGATTGTCTTTAACCTATTATAGGAGTAATGGATCAATTCTAGAGATTAGTGGTCCTGTCACTCGGGGTACTCATGGTCCCAATGCTATTGGTTTACGCGCTTGGAGAGGTGTTCAAACAAATAATAACTTGGATGCTCCACGCATCGTGGAGCAAACCTAGTCCTCTCGTACACCTATCACTAATTATGGGCCAGTTTCTCTGACTTCGTAGAATGCCCCTCATGCCCCAGCACCCGTCAATGCTCAAGATGACGTACACAGAGTCCTCAATGCTATTAGGGGATACTTTGAGTGTTAAGAGGAACAAGATGAAATTCCACGAGGTAGGAATAATGCCTTAGATCACTTTAAGAGATTGGGACCACCAATTTTTTTTAGGGCAAGCCAGATCCAATCTTTGTTGAACGTTGTATTCGTCAAGTGGAAAAGACATTCGAAGCTATCGAATGTAGGGAAAATCAAAAAGTGCCTTTCACTTCTTTCATTTTGGAAGGGAAGGCAGACACTTGATGGACCTAAAAAAGGAGGATATTAGAGGTGGGAGGTAATGTGGTAACTTAGGAGAAATTTAAAGATGCATTTTATGAGTAGTTCTTTCCTGATTCAATTCGCTTTGAGAAACAACAAGAGTTCCTTAGCATCCACCAAGGAAATAGAACTGTAATGGAATATGATCATCATTTAACTGAGTTGGCTCAGTTCTCTCCACATATTGCTTTTAATGAAAGTCCAAGAGCTTTTGGACAAGGGTTTTATTCGACCCAGTGTATCACCTTGGGTGCCCCTGTCCTATTTGTGAAGAAGAAAGATGGATCTATGCGACTATGCATCGATTATAGACAGCTCAACTAAGTGACCATAAAGAATAAATATCCTCTTCCCCGAATAGATGACTTGTTTGATCAACTTCAAGGTACTTGGGTATACTCAAAGATTGATTTGAGATCCGGGTATCATCAACTAAAGATAAGGGAAGGAGACATACAGAAAACTGCCTTTAGAACAAGATATGGTCATTATGAATTCTTAGTAATGCCTTTTGGACTCACAAATGCATCGGCTGCCTTCATTGATCTTATGAATAGGGTGTTCCACCCATATCTTGATAAATTTGTAATTGTGTTCATTGATGATATCCTGATCTACTCCAAAAGCATAGCAGAGCATGAGCACTATCTTAAGACAGTTCTTGAAGTCCTAAGGCAAGAGAAACTATATGCCAAGTTAAGCAAGTGCAACTTCTGGCTCAATGAAATTATGTTTCTCGGTCATGTAATTTCGAGCGCTGGTATATCTGTTGACCCTCACAATATTAAAGTTGTGATAAAATGGAAGCAGCCTTCTAATGTTTCAGAGATTAGAAGCTTCTTGGGTTTGGCTGGATACTATAGAAGATTCGTAGAAGGCTTTTCAAAAATAGCAACACCATTGACCAAGTTGACACAAAAGAATATAAAATTCATGTGGGATGATAAATATCAACAAAGTTTTCAAGAATTGAAGAAGAAATTAACTAGTGCTCCTATCTTGGTGATTCCTTCAGGGGGGGAAGGTTTTGTAGTGTATAGTGATGCCTCTCTATAAGGGCTTGGTTGCGTTCTAATGCAAAACGAGATGGTAGTTGCTTATGCATCGAGGCAATTAAAGCCTCATGAAAAGAACTATCCTACTCATGACTTAGAGCTAGCAGCTATCATTTTTGTACTGAAAATTTGGAGGCATTATCTCTATAGATAGACTTTCGAAATCTTCACAGATCATAAGAGTCTCAAATATATTTTCACACAGAAAGATTTAAATATGAGACAAAGAAGGTGGTTGGACTTTCTAAAGGATTATGATTTTAATATCAACTATCATCCCGGGAAAGCTAATGTAGTTGCTGATGCCTTAAGCAGAAATACATACAGTCTTGTAGCCTATATGAACATTCAAAGGAATTCTATGATGACGGAGTTAGCAGACTTAAAACTTAAACTTTTATCGGAGACAAATAAAGGTTTTCTTGTGTGTTTGATGACACAATCATATTTGGTGGAAAATGTTAAAGAAGGTCTGAAGGAAGATATATATCTTCAAATGATAGTTAAGGAAATAGCTCAAGGATCTAGATCTGAATTCCTCCAAGCCAAAGATGGTTCTATTACATTCCACAATCGACTTTGTGTTCCCGAAAGCCATCCAGTAAAGATGCAATTATTAGAGGAGGCACATAGATCAAAATTTAATATCCATCCCGGGACTACTAAAATGTATTGAGATTTACGCCAAAACTATTGGTGGCATGGTATGAAGAGAGATATAGCAGAGTTTGTTTCTAAATGTTTATTATGCCAACAGGTGAAGATAGAACATCGAGTACCTACGGGAAAATTGCAAAGGATTTCGATTCCTGAATGGAAGTGGGAGCAAGTCACTATGGATTTTGTGACAGGATTACCCAAGACTATGAAAGGATATGACGGAATTTGGGTAATAGTAGACACACTTACTAAATCTGCTCACTTCCTCATTATTAACAAGAAGTATTCATTGGATAAACTAGCAAGCTTATATATTAAGGAAATTATTCGATATCATGGGGTGCCAGTTAGCATTATATCAGATAGAGATCCAAGATTCACCTCTAAATTTTGGGAATGTCTACAAAAATCTTTGGGCACGCAGTTAAAGTTTAGTACAGCCTTTCACCCCCAAACTGATGGTCAATCTGAAAGGACAATACAAACTCTTGAAGATCTCTTAAAGCATGTGCTTTGGACTTTGGTGGGAGTTGGGATATGCACGTACATCTAATTGAGTTTTCTTATAATAATAGTTACCACTCTAGTATACAGATGGTCCATTTGAAGCTCTTTATAAAGTACAGATCACCTGTATATTGAGATGAGGTAGGAGAACGAAAACTTTTGGGGCCTCAATTAATTCAAAAAGATGCTGGTAATATTCGAATTATACGCCAAAGATTATTAACAGCTCAAAGTCGTCAGAAAAGTTATGCAGATCGAAGGCGAAGAGATCTAGAGTTCGAAGTTGGTGAGCACGTTTTCTTAAAAGTGTCGTCAACCAAGGGAGTTATGAGGTTTGGTCAAAGGGGGAAGTTAGCCCCAAGATTTATTAGCCCATTTGAGATCTTACAAAAGGTTGGGCCAGTGGCATACAGATTGGCATTGCTCCCGGCTTTGGCTGGCATCCATGATGTATTACATGTGTCTATGCTTCGAAGATATATCAGGGATCCATCACATGTGATATCTCACCATCCTCTACAACTAAGAGATGATGCTACTTTTGGAGAATAACCAACCCAGATCTTGGAAAGGAAAGAACATGTTCTAAGGAACAAAATTATACCTCTGGTAAAGATATGTTGGCAACACCATTCAGACCAAGAGGCAATGTGGGAAAGAGAAGAAGATATGCGAGAGCAGTATCCTCATCTATTCTATTAAGGGAAGCTAAATTTGGGGACCAAATTTCCTATAGGAGGGGAGAAATGTAATCACATCAAATATTTAAGTTATGATTTCATTTTCTTTCCTTGTTATTATAATTTAAGAAAATCTTAATCTCATTCCTTGTTTGTTGATATAAATTAAGGAAATAACTATTAAGTATTCCAAATATAACAATATCATAATTGTTAGTATATTAAATGAAAATAATTTATATTAAATAAATACAAGAATTAAAATAAATTTCCCTTAATTGAGGCTCACCTCCTCCTATTTAAAGGGAGGGATTTCTCTCCATTCCTCACCTAGTCGAGCTTGGTAGCGGGAGGAACGATGAGTTACACACTGTTGACAAGAGGTAGGTTTCCCTACCTTTCTTAAATTTAAAAGTTTTAGCTTTTATTTTGATTCTTTAAATGTTGAAAATTTTATAGTTTGAAAAATATGTATCAATTCTTTAAATGTCAAACTTTTTGTATTAAAGTAATTAGTTAAAGTTTTCATAATATTCTTTGACCCATGATTAAGGTTTTTATTATAGAGTTAAATATGTTAAAAATGTATTTATTTTATATGATATTTCCTGTATTACAGTTTATCTTTAATCTTATCTAGATTAAAATCTTGTTAGATTAGAATATGTTTTCTAAAATCATTTTTGATATTATTTGATCTGAAATTTAAAATATATTATTCTGAATGATTTAAAATATGACTAGAATATGTTGAAATTTTATATGTGTTGAAAACATGATTTTTATTTGAATTTAGAAGGCTATTTCCTTGTATTAAAAACTTATCTCCCAGTCCCTCTTTTAATGTCTTATGATTTCTAGTTAAATTTAGAACGTTATTTCTTTTTATTAAAGCCTTCTCCTCATCTATCTTTTAATGCATTATTATGTTTTTATTTATATTATCAATGGGTATATGCTATGATATAAAATTGAATATTAATTAGAATAAAATTGCTCACAAACCAGGCCCAACCCACGGGTCAAGCCTTGGCCCGTAGGCTACCCCAGCCCAACCATTATGGGCGGTCACATGCGACGCATATGACTTGTCCATGGGCCAGGGCTGGGCCAGTTTTGTGTAATGCATGCTCAATCATATATAATGCACATGACCAGTAGATGGACTGGCTCAATCTAGCCCAATGTTATTGTTGAACTTGAGCCCAAATGTTGATTGAACTAAACTAGACTTGATTAGTCTAGATCAATTTAAGGTGATTCCGAATTAATTGACTTATTCAAGTTAGTTTAACCTAAATTGAACTTAATCTAGTCTAAATTATACTAGTCTAGGGTGGTTCCAGATCAATTCAATTAGGCTCTAGTAAATCGAGTTCAATTGAATCGATTAAACTAGAGTTCAAGTCAATTGAGGGCTAATTTATATTACTTGATATTGATGATATTTGAAAGAGACATTTTAAATATGTTATTTCATCCCGAAATGGACATGACCAGTATGAGATTATATTATTTTCCTACCGAGAGTAGGTACGGCGATTCCCTTCGGGGATTAGCGGGCCGTCAGACGTGGCGATTGGACGGTTCCTCCATCCGCTGTTGGGAGGAACGTGTCCCCACTTTGGCAGGTGTGGGACACCACTCCATCCGCTATTGAGAGTGTGATATGAGTTTGCCTCCATCCGCTGTTGGGAGAACACAAACTCATCCCGTAGGGTAAAGCCTCTCCATCCGCTGTTGGGGGAGTGCTCCTTCGGGTATTTGATATACGCCAATGGGATGATTGATCAAATTTTGATCATATATACATTTTGAGTTGACATTTGGGGTTCCTACTCAGCGTTGCTGAATTCTCTTTGTTTTTGATTTTCAGAGCAGCCTCCCCCTAGTACTAAATCAGATTCTAGTGGAGAGCGGACCTTCCTCTACCGCTAGGTAGAGCCACTTGGATGATTCTTGAAGTTAACATCACCATGTTTATTTTTCTATTTATGATTCGATGAATAAATGGATTGTAATAAATGAATTGTAATAAATGTTTATGAATGATGAATAAAGTGATGTTTATCTATTTGGCCTAAATGTGTGAAAAAAAAAAAAATCCTGGATGTGACATCTTTTATGGTATCAGAGCATGGTCTAGGGCTTGTAGGTGTATTAGGTCCTTTGATTAACTTTAACCGATGATTCTCTTTAACCTATTATAGGAGTAATGGAGCAAATTCCAGAGATTAGTGGTCTTGTCACTCGGTGTGCTCATGGTCCCAATGCTATTGGTTTACGCGCTCGGAGAGGTGTTCAAACAAATAATAATTTGGAAGCTCCACGCATCGTAGAGCAAACCTAGTCCTCTCGTACACCTATCACTAATTATGGGCCAGTTTCTCCGACTTCGTAGAATGCCCCTCATGCCCCAGCACCCGTCAATGCTCAAGATGACGTACACGGAGTCCTCAATGCTATTAGGGGATACTTTGAGCGTCATATCATGGACTTAGCTGGTTTTGCCTAAGTCGTGCGGCACCCTTGCGTGTCCGTCCGTAAAGGTCAGCCTCCCCGAAGCCTCCCATGGTCCCTTAGGTCCCATAAAAGAGAGAACAGGACAGAGAAAAGGCCTCACTCGGGATCCACAAGCAAACATCTCCGTAAAACACTTTATAGACAATGCAAATTACAAACAGACTTTACAAGCTCTAAACAGTTGCACAACAAAGGGTAAAATGGTCCAGTACAGACCGAAAATCTCTCACATGTGTCCATATGACCCAACCTTTATTTACAAGCCTAAAGCGGCCACCGACCCAACTAAAATGGGACTATCAAAGCCTTGACCATCCCCCTACATCTTGTACAATGCATGAACATACCAAAAAAGACATGGACATACATAAGCATTACATCAAACACCCTGTTTAGAAGTTTGTCCGTGACATTCTCCCCACTTATTCCTTGGCGTCCCTCGTGAAGCCTTTTCTTTGTTTCTTGTAACTCCTTGCCTCTACCGAAGTCTTCAATCTTACGCTCTAGCTGCAATCGTCTTTTGACTCCCAACCTGCTCTCCGCTTTTTTTTTTAGTAGTCGAATCTTTGATCCGCCATCTTTGCTCCAACTCACCAATGACGTGACGACGGTGTGCGGTTGGCTGAGTTGTGTTGATCCTTGTTGATTTTGCGGATCCCTCGGATGAAGGAAAAGACCATCCACTGCCTTCTCTCTCAAAATGCCTCATCTTTGCTTGAACTGGGTGGATGCTTGTTGGAGCTTTAACGAGCATCGACTCGCAAACTTCTGAAGTTTTGGGTCCTTCCTCCACAAAATTTGCTCAGTGACTCTCCTTTCACTTAGTTGTCACATCCAAGTAGGTTCGCATCACTTCTGCTTTCGATTGTCATTTCGTTGGGAAATGAAGCGGACAATCTACTCTCAGTAGCACTGATCACCATTGGTGAGGATTTGACAACTATTGTCTTCCATTATCTTTGAAGGGTCTTTGAACATCTGCAGAGCTCCTCTGCTGGATAGATAAGAGAATTGGGGTACTCGGTTTCGCCCATTCTCTTAAGGGTTGAGAAGACAAAGGTTACTTAACTTCGCCTGCCTCCTCGAGGTTGTACTCCATGTATCGAGCTGCTTACTGGCCTTCGCCTGCTCTTTGCTCACACTTCTGAAGCACTTGAAGTGTTTGTACTCCTTGCGTTGAGTTAGCTTCTGTGATTCACCTTCTCAATGCCATTGAACTTCTGGAATGCGGGAAGTTTTCACCCCAACTTGGAGTAATTCTCTATTAGGTTTGGTCGCCTTTGGGATTGTACCGTATCAACTCTACCGCCTACTCCCCTGAGTAGCGAAGGTCCTGCACCGCGTACTGACGACTTCGTTCCTTGGTCGTGCACTCTTGCATGACCCGAAGTCCTTCACTTTTGGCTATCTTGATGAGAAACTCATTGACACCGGTCTTACGAAGTTCCTTGGCCTCGCCCTTGACCTTGTCTCGGTACTTGGAGTTTGCCTCTGATGCTCCACCTCCTCGGACCCCCTTTCGACCAAAGCGCTCCCCTCCTTGAGAGCAAGGGATCAATGACTTTCACGGAAGTCCCGCCTCTCTGCGGTACCATGGTATTTGCCATGCCCATGGCACTACTATCCGATTGACTCGCATTCGCATCCCTTTTCTTCACAATCGGTGAGACATGCCTCGTGGTACTCCTCCGAGTCCACCTCCATTCTAACGATACTTGATTTTGGGTAACTAAGTCCCTCTCGGACTCGTCGTCGTAAACTTCCTCGCCCCTTTCGACCCCTCGCTTCAACACCCTCTGTGTTCTCCAAGCGGCACCCTTTGGTCGATGGAAAGAATGGGGCAACTCCCATGCACGGCCTCGCCATCATGTTATAGGATTTTTGCGATTCTGTTCTCTTCGGCTTCCTTGGTAGCAACGCGTTCGCGTTACTCGACCTTGTCCTCGACATGTCGAGCTCCCTTTAATTGAATATGAGCTCGGAGCAGTCCAACTCTCCGGTGCCCGATCATACAGCTGTATGATCAAGTCCCTCCATGGGACCACTTTGGTACTTGCATTCGAACTTTTCCCTCGGTGGAACACAGCCCCATATATGTCGATGACCAAGGCTTTCATCCGATGCAAAATTCGATGCACGCACGGAAGACCCGCCTCTACGGTACCATGGCCTTCACTCCTTGAATCCATAGCACTTCTCGCCGTCGTGTTGTTTACCGAAGTGGAGCTTCCAGTAGCTCCCGATCCTACCTCCGTATGATCTAGTCCCTCATGGGGCTAGGTTGTGTGAATCGTATTGCCACGAACTGTTCCACCACAATCCGCTGCACCATATTGCCTCCTGATGACATCTCTATTGCATTCTGATCCATGTGGAAAAACTCGAATTGTGAACCCTCCATGTGTAGCCTCTGCCAATACATCACATGGTCTCCTCTACCGTCGATTTTGTTCGCTCCTTTGGCAATCGACCTTCATCCACCCACTCTTGGGTCACACCTAGATGAAGCACCGCTCTAGGACCGCCCATCGCCTAGTAGCTCCCGAAGTCCACCGACTTCATTGTAATTTGTGCACCATTGTCTGGATCCTGGGCCTCTACCCCTACCAGCACAATCTTCGCTGCGCACCGCCTCCTTTATAGCAACTTGAACGACAACACTGTGGCATATTCTTCAAGAGTACCCGCCTCTGCGTCCTCTTGCCCCGTGCTAAGGCCTTCTGAACTCAACTTCGTCTCCGCAAATTGAGTCGCCTTAGTTCCTCCATCAAATGCTCCTCCGAGATAAGGTGCATGTGCCCCGAAGCTCCCTTCGTCTTTGGCACCATGCAAGATGAGTCCGCTCCGTCAGAATGAAGGACCCATGGAACAACATGATCTTACTCTTGCCTCTGCAAGAGTTCATGTCCTTGACCTCTGTCTAAGGAAAGCACTGTGCCTCTGCTCCATGTTCCAACTTCTATGCTGGCTCCCATCAAGCGGCTTGGGTACTTCGCCAAGTTACACCCAAGTTGCTCCGCTCCTCGTTTTTGCATTGAGTTGATGGTGGCCCTCGCGCCCACCATTCCACGGGTCAGCCTTCCCTTGAGTCCGATCTCCGTATCGACTCCAAGTGTGCCTTCATTTGTGTTGCCTTGGGTCACTCCCCCACTTGATCTCGCAATGCATCCACCAATGCATTCTCTCAAGCGAGATCATGCGACGACTCCTCGCCGCTTGCTCAGTCCATTGAGCTTCGTGGAGTTGTTGTTTGTTGAGGTACTCCTCCTCAACTTGTGAGGTTCGTCGCACATGATTCTCCCACTGGAGAGCCGGGACTTATCCCTCCTGGACAACTGTCCCATTGGAGCAACATCTCTCTTCATTTCGGAGACCACCATCCCCTTGGACTACTCCGATTTGCTGAACAAACTATGCATTGTTCTGCCTCTTGCAAACACACTTGCTAGATTGCGACTCCACGTCAATACAGTCCCCGCTGCACCCCTCAAGGCCTAGCAACATGCTGAACTAGTTGCACCATTCAGCCTCCTACGGACGTATCCTTTGCATGCAAGAGAAAGTTTCAATGCTCCATGGGCCGAAGTTTTGGTCGCCTTTGGGATGGCTAACGAACATTCCGTCATTCGCATACAAGACCATGTATGAGTACCAAATTCTTCGAGCTAGCAATTCCCTCACCTCGTGAGCTTTGATAACTCTTTTGGTCGTTGAGCAACTCATTTCACCTTGGATGGTCTCATCCTTTACCAAGCGCTTCGCTTGCCTTGAGCACCATCAAGTATAGTTGTCAACGTTGAGTCAGCTCAAACTCAGCCATCCCAACCTTTGGCGCTTCACATTCTTTCAAGCTTGTTCGTTCTCGTGGTGCCTCTTGCGAAGGGGTTGGCCATTCCTCGAATGCCAATCTCGGATGCCCGCTCCTCGGCGACTCCTCTTCCCAACATCTCCATGCCCGTTTTCCCCAAACGGTCGCCGACGTGCTAAGCGCTGCCCTCAACGCAGCCCCCTTTAGGTCCCCACGTTTGCATGCTAAGTGTTTCTATGAGTGCTTGTCCCGCTCTCGATACCATCTATCACGGACTTAGCTGGTTTTGCCTAAGTCGATGCGGCACCCTTTGCGTGTCCGTCCAAAGGTCGACCTCCGGAAAGCCTCTCATGGTCCCTTAGGTCCCCAAAAGAGAGAACAAGACAGAGAAAAGGCCTCACTCGGGATCCACAAGCAAACATCTCCGAAAAACACTTTATAGACAATGCAAATTACAAAACAGACTTTACAAGCTCTAAAAGCGGTTGCACAACAAAGGGTAAAATGGTCCATTCTGGATCGAAAATCTCTCACACGTGTCCACATGACACAACCTTTATTTACAAGCCTAAAAGCCACCACCGAACCCAACTAAAATGGGACTATCAAGCCTTCGGCCGTCCCCCTACATGCTGTACAATGCATGAACATACCAAAAGACACGGACATATATAAGCATTACATCAAACACCCTGTTTAGAAGTTTGTCCATGACAATCAGGAGGAACGAGATGAAATTCCACGAGGTAGGAATAATACCTTAGATCACTTTAAGAGATTGGGACCTCCAATTTTTTTTAGGGCAAGCCAGATCCAATCTTTGCTGAACGTTGGATTCGTCAAGTGGAAAAGACATTCGAAGCTATCGAATGTAGGGAAAATCAAAAAGTGCCTTTCGCTTCTTTCATTTTGGAAGGGAAGACAGACACTTGATGAACATCAAAAAGGAGGATATTAGAGGTGGGAGGTAATGTGGTAACTTAGGAGCAATTTAAAGATGCATTTTATAAGTAGTTCTTTCCTGATTCAATTCGCTTTGAGAAACAACAAGAGTTCCTTAGCATCCACCAAGGAAATAGAATTGTAATTGAATATGATCATCATTTCACTGAGTTGGCTCAGTTCTCTCCACATATTGTTTTTAATAAAAGTCCAAGAGCTTTTGGACAAGGGTTTTATTCGACCCAGTGTATCACCTTGGGTGCCTCTGTCCTATTTGTGAAGAAGAAAGATGGATCTATGCGACTATGCATCGATTATAGACAGCTCAACTAAGTGACCATAAAGAATAAATATCCTCTTCCCCGAATAGATGACCTGTTTGATCAACTTCAAGGTACTCGGGTATACTCAAAGACTGATTTGAGATCCGGGTATCATCAACTGAAGATGAGGGAAGGAGACATACAGAAAACTGCCTTTAGAACAAGATATGGTCATTATGAATTCTTAGTAATGCCTTTTGGACTCACAAATGCATCGGCTGCCTTCATTGATCTTATGAATAGGGTGTTCCACCCATATCTTGATAAATTTGTAATTGTGTTAATTGATGACATCCTGATCTACTCCAAAAGCATAGCAGAGCATGAACACCATCTTAAGACAGTTCTAGAAGTCCTAAGGCAAGAGAAACTATATGCCAAGTTAAGCTAGTGCAACTTCTGGCTTAATGAAATTATGTTTATTGGTCATGTAATTTTGAGCGCTGGTATATCTGTTGACCCTCACAAGATTAAAGTTGTCATAAAATGGAAGCAGCCTTCTAATGTTTCAGAGATTAGAAGCTTCTTGGGTTTGGCTGGATACTATAGAAGATTCGTAGAAGGCTTTTCAAAAATAGCAACACCATTGACCAAGTTGACACAAAAGAATATAAAATTCATGTGGGATGATAAATATCAACAAAGTTTTCAAGAATTGAAGAAGAAATTAACTAGTGCTCCTATCTTGGTGATTCCTTTAGGGGGCGAAGGTTTTGTAGTGTATAGTGATGCCTCTCTATAAGGGCTTGGTTGTGTTCTAATGCAAAACGATAGGGTAGTTGCTTATGCATCGAGGCAATTATAGCCTCATGAAAAGAACTATCCTACTCATGACTTAGAGCTAGCAGCTATCATTTTTGTACTGAAAATTTGGAGGCATTATCTCTATGGATAGACTTTCGAAATCTTCACAGATCATAAGAGTCTCAAATATATTTTCACAGAAAGATTTAAATATGAGACAAAGAAGGTGGTTGGAGTTTCTAAAGGATTATGATTTTAATATCAACTATCATCCTGGGAAAGCTAATGTAGTTGCTGATGCCTTAAGCAGAAATACCTACAGTCTTGTAGCCTATATGAACATTCAAAAGAATTCTATGATGACGGAGTTAGTAGACTTAAAACTTAAACTTTTATCGGAGATAAATAAAGGTTTTCTGGTGTGTTTGATGGCACAATCATATTTGGTGGAAAATGTTAAAGAAGGTCAGAAGGAAGATACATATCTTCAAATGATAGTTAAGGAAATAGCTCAAGGATCTAGACCTGAATTCCTCCAAGCCAAAGATGGTTCTATTACATTCCACAATTGACTTTGTGTTCTCGAAAGCCATCCAATAAAGATGCAATTATTAGAGGAGGCACATAGATCAAAATTTAATATCCATCCCGGGACTACTAAAATGTATCGAGATTTTCGCCAAAACTATTGGTGGCGTGGTATGAAGAGAGATATAGCAGAGTTTGTTTCTAAATGTTTAATATGCCAACATGTGAAGATAGAACATCGAGTACCTGCGGGAAAGTTGCAAAGGATTTCGATTCCTGAATGGAAGTGGGAGCAAGTCACTATGGATTTTGTGACAGGATTACCCAAGACTGTGAAAGGATATGACGGAATTTGGGTAATAGTAGACATACTTACTAAATCTGCTCACTTCCTCCTTATTAACAAGAAGTATTCATTGGATAAACTAGAAAGCTTATATATTAAGGAAATTATTCGATATCATGGGGTGCCAGTTAGCATTATCTCAAATAGAGATCCAAGATTCACCTCTAAATTTTGGGAAATTCTACAAAAATCTTTGGGCACGCAGTTAAAGTTTAGTACAGCCTTTCACCCCCAAACTGATGGTCAATCTGAAAAGACAATACAAACTTTTGAAGATCTCTTAAGAGCATGTGCTTTGGACTTTGGTGGGAGTTGGGATATGCACGTATATCTAATTGAGTTTTCTTATAATAATAGTTACCACTCTAGTATACAGATGGTCCATTTGAAGCTCTTTATAAAGTGCAGATCACCTGTATATTGGGATGAGGTAGGAGAACGGAAACTTTTGGGGCCTCAATTAATTCAAAAAGATGCTAATAATATTCAAATTATACGCCAAAGATTATTAACAGCTCAAAGTCGTCAGAAAAGTTATGCAGATCGAAGGCGAAGAGATCTAGAGTTCGAAGTTGGTGAGCACGTTTTCTTAAAAGTGTCACCAACCAAGGGGGTTATGAGGTTTGGTCAAAGGGGGAAGTTAGCCCCAAGATTTATTGGCTCATTTGAGATCTTATAAAAGGTTGGGCCTGTGGCATATAGATTGGCATTGCCCCCGGCTTTGGCTGGCATCCATGATGTGTTCCATGTGTCTATGCTTCGAAGATTTATCAGGGATCCATCACATGTCATATCTCACCAACCTCTACAACTAAAAGATGATGCTACTTTTAGAGAACAACCAACCCAGATTTTGGAAAGGAAATAACATGTTCTAAGGAACAAAATTATACCTTTGGTAAAGATATGTTAGCAACACCATTCAGACCAAGAGGCAACGTGGGAAAGAGAAGAAGATATGCGAGAGCAGTATCCTCATCTCTTCTATTAAGGTAAGCTAAATTTGGGGACCAAATTTCCTATAGGAGGGGAGAAATGTAATCACATCAAATATTTAAGTTATGATTTGATTTTCTTTCCTTACTTGTTATTATAATTTAAGGAAATCTTAATCTACTTCCTTGTTTGTTGATATGAATTAAAGAAATAACTATTAAGTATTCCAAATATAATGATATCATATTTGTTAGTATATTAAATGAAAATAATTTATATTAAATAAATATGAGAATTAAAATAAATTTCCCTTAATAGAGGCTCACCTCCTCCTATTTAAAGGGAGGGATTTCTCTCCTTCATTCCTCACCTAGTCGAGCTTGGCAGCAGGAGGAACGAGGAGTTACACCTTGTTGACAAGAGGTTAGTTTTCCTACCTTTCTTAAATTTAAAAGTTTTAGCTTTTATTTTGATTCTTTAAATGTTGAAAGTTTTATAGTTTGAAAAATATGTATCAATTCTTTAAATGTCAAACTTTTTGTATTAAAGTAATTAGTTAAAGTTTTCATAATATTCTTTGACCCATGATTAAGGTTTTTATTATAGAGTTAAATATGTTAAAAATGTATTTATTTTATATGATATTTCCTGTATTACAGTTTATCTTTAATCTTATCTAGATTAAAATCTTGTTAGATTAGAATATGTTTTCTAAAATTATTTTTGATATTATTTGATCTGAAATTTAAAATATATTATTCTGAATGATTTAAAATATGACTAGAATATGTTAAAATTTTATATGTGTTGAAAACATGATTTTTATTTGAATTTAGAAGGCTATTTCCTTTTATTAAAAACGTATCTCCCAGTCCCACTTTTAATGTCTTATGATTTCTAGTTAAATTTAGAACGTTATTTCTTTTTATTAAAGCCTTCTCCTCATCTATCTTTTAACGCATTATTATGTTTTTATTTATATTATCAATGGGTATATGCTATGATATAAAATTGAATATTAATTAGAATAAAATTGCTCACAGACCAGGCCCAACCCACGGGTCAAGCCTTGGCCCGTAGGCTACCCCAGCCCAACCATTATGGGTGGTCACATGCGACGCATATGACTTGTCCATGGGCCAGGGCTGGGCCAGTTTTGTGTAATGCATGCTCAATCATATATAATGCACATGACCAGTAGATGGACTGGCTCAATCTAGCCCAATGTTATTGTTGAACTTGAGCCCAAATGTTGATTGAACTAAACTAGACTTGATTAGTCTAGATCAATTCAAGGTGATTCCGAATTAATTGACTTATTCAAGTTAGTTTAACCTAAATTGAACTTAATCTAGTCTAAATTATACTAGTCTAGGGTGGTTCCAGACCAGTTAAATGAGGATTAGAGATCAATTCAATTAGGCTCTAGTAAATCGAGTTCAATTGAATCGATTAAACTAGAGTTCAAGTCAATTGAGGGCTAATTTATATTACTTGATATTGATGATATTTGAAAGAGACATTTTAAATATGTTATTTCATCCCGAAATGGACATGACCAGTATGAGATTATATTATTTTCCTACCGAGAGTAGGTACGGCGATTCCCTTCGGGGATTAGCGGGCCGTCAGACGTGGCCGTTGGACGGTTCCTCCATCCGCTGTTGGGAGGAACGTGTCCCCACTTTGGCAGGTGTGGGACACCACTCCATCCGCTGTTGGGAGTGTGATATGAGTTTGCCTCCATCCGCTGTTGGGAGAACACAAACTCATCCCGTAGGGTAAAGCCTCTCCATCCGCTGTTGGGGGAGTGCTCCTTCGGGTATTTGATATACGCCAATGGGATGATTGATCAAATTTTGATCATATATACATTTTGAGTTGACTTTTGGGGTTCCTACTCAGCGTTGCTGAATTCTCTTTGTTTTTGATTTTCAGAGCAGCCTCTCCCTAGTACTAAATCAGATTCTAGTGGAGAGCGGACCTTCCTCTACCGCTAGGTAGAGCCACTTGGATGATTCTTGAAGTTAACATCACCATGTTTATTTTTCTATTTATGATTCGATGAATAAATGGATTGTAATAAATGAATTGTAATAAATGTTTATGAATGATGAATAAAGTGATGTTTATCTATTTGGCCTAAATGTGTGGAAAAAAAAAAATCCTGGATGTGACATCTTTTATGGTATCAGAGCATGGTCTAGGGCTTGTAGGTGTATTAGGTCCTTTGATTAACTTTAACCGATGATTCTCTTTAACCTATTATAGGAGTAATGGAGCAAATTCCAGAGATTAGTGGTCTTGTCACTCGGTGTACTCATGGTCCCAATGCTATTGGTTTACACGCTCGGAGAGGTGTTCAAACAAATAATAACTTAGAAGCTCCACGCATCGTAGAGCAAACCTAGTCCTTTCGTACACTTATCAATAATTATGGGCCAGTTTCTCCGACTTCGTAGAATGCCCCTCATGCCCCAGCACCCGTCAATGCTCAAGATGACGTACACGGAGTCCTCAATGCTATTAGGGGATACTTTGAGCGTCATGTCATGGACTTAGCTGGTTTTGCCTAAGTCGTGCGGCACCCTTGAGTGTCCGTCCGTAAAGGTCAGCCTCCCCGAAGCCTCCCATGGTCCCTTAGGTCCCACAAAAGAGAGAACAGGACAGAGAAAAGGCCTCACTCGGGATCCACAAGCAAACATCTCCGAAAAACACTTTATAGGCAATGCAAATTACAAACAGACTTTACAAGCTCTAAACAGTTGCACAACAAAGGGTAAAATGGTCCAGTATAGATCGAAAATCTCTCACATGTGTCCATATGACACAACCTTTATTTACAAGCCTAAAGCGGCCACCGACCCAACTAAAATGGGACTATCAAGCCTTCGGCCATCCCCCTACATGCTGTACAATGCATGAACATACCAAAAGACACGGACATACATAAGCATTACATCAAACATCCTGTTTAGAAGTTTGTCCGTCACATTCTCCCCCACTTATTCCTTCGACGTCCTCGTCGAAGCCTTTGTCGACACTGCAACTCCTTGCCTCTACTGAGTCTTCAATCTTCTGCTCTAGCTGCAATGCGTCTTTTGACTCCCAACTGCTCTCCGCTGCTGTTTTTTAGTAGTCGAATCTTTGATCCGCCATGCTGCTCCAACTCACCAATGACGCTGACTCTGGTGTGCGGTTGGCTGAGTTGTGTTGATCCTTGTTGATTCCTGCGGATCCCTCAGATGAAGGAAAAGACCATCCCATGCTTGATCTCTCAAAATGCCTCATCTTTGCTTGAACTGGGTGGATGCTTGTTGGAGCTTTAACGAGCATCGTCTCATGCAAACTTCTAAAGTTTTGGGTCCTTCCTCCACAAAATTTGCTCAGTGACTCTCCTTTCACTTAGTTGTCACATCCAAGTAGGTTAAGATCACATCTACTTTTCGATTGCCATTTCGTTTGGAAATGAAGGCGGACAATCTACTCTCAAGAGAATCGATCACCATTGGTGAGGATTTGACAACTATTGTCTTCCATTATCTTTGAAGGGTCTTTGAACATCTGCAGAGCTCCTTTCTTTGGATAGATAAGAGAATTGGGAATTTTCGGTTTAAGCCCATTCTCTTAAGGGTTGAGAAGACAAAGGTTACTTAACTTCGCTTTGCCTCCTCGAGGTTGTACTCCATGCATCGAGCGCGCTTCGGCCTTCGCCTCTTTGCTCACATAAGAAGCACTTGAAGTGTTTGCACTCCTCCTGCGTTGAGTTAGCTTCTGTGATTCACCTTCTCAATGCCATTGAACTTCGGAATGTGGGAAGTTTTCACCCCAACTTGGAGTAATTCTCTATTAGGTTTGGTCAGCCTTCGGGATTGTATGCAGTATCAACTCTGCCGCCTACTCCCCGAGTAGCGAAGGTCCAAAGATCACAGCGTCTCGACTACTGGAGTTTCTTGGTCGGGCACTCTTGCATGACCCAAGTCCTTCACTTTTGGCTATCTTGATGAGAAACTCATTGACACCGGTCTTACGAAGTTCTTGGCCTCGCCCTTCACCTTGTCTCGGTGCTTGGAGTTTGCCTCTGCATGCTCCACCTCCTCCCCCCTTTCACGACCAAGCGCCGCCCTCCTTGAGAGCAAGGGATCAATGACTTTCACGGAAGTCCCGCCTCTGGGTACCATGGCTGCCATGCCCATGGCACTACTATCCGTTGACTCGCATCTGCATCCCTTTTCTTCACAATCAGTAGACATGCTTCTGTGGTACTCCTCCGAGTCCACCTCCATTCTAACTGATACTTGATTTTGGGTAACTAAGTCCCTCTGGACTCGTCGTCGCTTCCTCGCCCCTTTCGACCCCCTGCTTCAACACCTCTGTGTTCTCCAAGCAGCACCCTTTGGTCGATGGAAAGACAGACTGCAACTCCCATGCACGGCCTCTGCCATCATGTTGTAGGATTTGCACTGATTCTGTTCTCCTTAGCTTCCTTGGTAGCAACGTTCGCTTACTCGACCTTGTCCTCTGACATGTCGAGCTCCCTTAAGTGAATATGAGCTCTGGAGCAGTCCAACTCTCCAGCTGCTTCGATCATACCGCTGTATGATCAAGTCCCTCCCATGGGACTCACTGGTACTTGCATTCGAACTTTTCCCTTAGTGGAACACAGCCCCCATATGCTGATGACCAAGGCTTTCATCCGATGCAAAATTCGATGCACGCACGGAAGACCCGCCTCTGCGGTACCATGGCCTTCACTCCTTGAATCCATAGCACTTCTCGCCGTCGTGTTGTTTATCGAAGTGGAGCTTCCAGTAGCTCCCGATCCTACCTCTGTATGATCTAGTCCCTCACGGGGCTAGGTTGTGTGAATCGCATTGCCACGAACTGTTCCACCACAATCCGCTGCACCATATTGCCTCCTGATGACATCTCTATTGCATTCTGATCCATGTGGAAAAACTCGAATTGTGAACCCTCCATGTGTGGCCTGCCAATACATCGCATGGTCTCCTCTACCTTCGATTTTGTTCGCTCCTTTGGCAATCGACTTTCATCCACCCACTCTTGGGTCACACCTAGATGAAGCACCGCTCTAGGACCGCCCATCGCCTAGTAGCTCCCGAAGTCCACCGACTTCATTGTAATTTATGCACCATTGTCTGGATCCTGGGCCTCTACCCCTACCAGCACAATCTTCGCTGCGCACCGCCTCCTTTATAGCAACTTAAACGACAACACTGTGGCATATTCTTCAAGAGTACCCACCTCTGCGTCCTCTTGCCCCGTGCTAAGGCCTTCTGAACTCAACTTCGTCTCCGCAAATTGAGTCACCTTAGTTCCTCCATCAAATGCTCCTCGAGATAAGGTGCATGTGCCTTGGAAAGCTCCCTTCGTCTTTGGCACCATGCAAGATGAGTCTTCCGTCGAGAATGAAGGACCCATGGAACAACATGATCTTACTCTTGCCTCTGCAAGAGTTCATGTCCTTGACCTCTGTCTAAGGAAAGCACTGTGCCTCTGCTCCATGTTCCAACTTCTATGTTGGCTCCCATCAAGAGGCTTGGGTACTTCGCCAAGTTACACCCAAGTTGCTCTCGCCTCGTTTTTGCATTGAGTTGATGGTGGCCCTCGCCCACCATTCCCGGGTCGCCTTCCCTTGAGTCCGATCTCCGTATCGACTCCAAGTGTGCCTTCATTTGTGTTGCCTTGGGTCACTCCCCCACTTGATCTGTAGAATGCATCCACCAATGCATTCTCTCAAGCGAGATCATGCGATGACTCCTCGCCGCTTGCTCGGTCGATTGAGCTTGTGGAGTTGTTGTTTGTTGAGGTACTCCTCCTCAACTTGTGAGGTTCATAAGACATGATTCTCCCCTTTGAGAGAGCGGGACTTATCCCTCCCCGGACAACTGTCCCATTGGAGGAATATCTCTCTTCATTTTAGGAGACCACCATCCCTTGGACTACTCTCGATTTCTTGAACAAACTATGCATTGTTGCGCCTCTTGCAAACACACTTGCTAGATTGCGACTCCACGTCAATACAGTCCCCGCTGCACCCCTCAAGGCCTAGCAACATGCTGAACTAGTTGCACCATTCAGCCTCCCTCCTACGGACGTATCCTTTGCATGCCAAGAGAAAGTTTCAATGCTCCATGGGCCGAAGTTTGATTAAGCCTTTGGGATGGCTACGAACATTCCGGTCATTCGCGATACAAGACCATGTATGAGTACCAAATTCTTCGAGCTAGCAATTCCCTCACCCTCTGTGAGCTTTGCATAACTCTTTTGGTCGTTGAGCAACTCATTTCACCTTGGATGGTCTCATCCTTTACCAAGCGCTTGCCTTGCCTTGAGCACCATCAAGTATAGTTGTCAGCGTTGAGTCAGTAGCTCAAACTCAGCCATCCCAACCTTTGTGCGCTTCACATTCTTCCAAGCTTGTGCGTTCTCGTGGTGCCTCTTGCGCTGAAGGGTTGGCCATTCTCTGAATGCCAATCTCGGATGCCGGCTCCTCGGCGACTCCTCTTCTCAACATCTCCATGCGGTTTTTTCCCCAAACGGTCGCGTGTGCTTTGCCCTCAACGCAGCCTGGCTAGGTCCCCACGTTTGCATGCTAAGTGTTTCTATGAGTGCTTGTCCGCTTTCGATACCATCGTCACGGACTTAGCTGGTTTTGCCTTTTAAGTCGCGGCACCCTTTGCGTGTCCGTCCATAAAGGTCGACCTCCCGAAGCCTCCCATGGTCCCTTAGGTCCCACAAAAGAGAGAACAGGACAGAGAAAAGGCCTCACTCGAGATCCACAAGCAAACATCTCCGAAAAACACTTTATAGACAATGCAAATTACAAACAGACTTTACAAGCTCTAAACAGTTGCACAACAAAGGGTAAAATGGTCCATTACAGATCGAAAATCTCTCACACATGTCCACATGACACAACCTTTATTTACAAGCCTAAAGCGGCCACCGACCCAACTAAAATGGGACTATCAAGACTTCGGCCGTCCCCCTACATGCTGTACAATGCATGAACATACCAAAAGACACGGACATATATAAGCATTACATCAAACACCCTGTTTAGAAGTTTGTCCATGACAATCAGGAGGAACGAGATGAAATTCCACGAGATAGGAATAATACCTTAGATCACTTTAAGAGATTGGTGCTAGTCATAGGTGCCCAGCAAGCCAATCACGTGAGTGATGGCACGTGTGACTTGATACAGAATCTTTTTGCTTATTATATTTTGGCGTATATCACTTTATAACTATTGCATAAATGCATATATATATATATTGTGATGTCCTTGGATTTGTGCAATGGGAATCGGATCGTGATGAGATCACGATAATGAGATCGATTCACCTTTAAACACATATCCTAAATAATCCCGGTCATAGGTTACTCGAGAGGGATATCATGATAACCTAGGACGGACTAGTGTCTTTGTATACCCGTCCATATGATGGATGCAACTGGTCTCATAGCTGCTTGTAGGGACACTAGGGATACAAAAGATGGTGCTCATTGGAGAATGAGTTTTGATTGATCCGCTTACGGAATGCTGGTTGGTTGATGATGCCTTATTGTCAGACAGCGATTCCGTAGTCCTAGTGGTGTATCTGGTCCTTAGACTTGAGACACCAAGGATGTCATGTATGAGTGCTCCACTCTTTGATACCAGACTTATAAGTTTGGCTGTCCCAGATCTTGTACAGCTGGTCATTGAGAGTGGTAGTTGATCTTACGAGGGCTATTGAGTGTCGATAGAGGATCATCCACTCTCGGCGTCATGAGAGGAATATCCCATGTGTTCTTGCTCAGACAAATCCCTGGCCAGGGTCATTCGGGTTGAGAGAGAAAGAGTTCTCCGGGAGAATCCGATTAGAGCGAGACTCGAGAAGAAATCGTGTGGGTCTGACAACACCATGCTCGATATACGGTCTCTGGTATATTAGATGGATGAGGGACTATACGTACATGGTAACTGAGGACAGACAGGTCCAATGGATTGGATTCCCCTATATCGTCTAGGGACTACGACGTAGTGGCCTAGTACGTCCGTAGTCGATGAGTCGAGTGAATTATTACAGAGATAATAATTCACTGAGTTAGAAGGAGTTCTGACAGGTATGACTCACGGCCAGCTCGATATTGGGCCTAGAGGGTCACACACATATGGTAGGCATTGCGATGAATAGAGGTTCGGATATGAGATATCCGACGGAGCCCTTGTCTTATTGGATGCAGATCCAATACCCACTAGGGGAGGACCCATTAGGGTTTGACAGGGGATCTCTATAAATAGGAGGGATTTAGAGCCCCATGGGCCAGAGAGCTTTGGTTTGCCTTTTCCTATTCTCCTCTCCATCTCCACCTCAGAGTAGGTCTGGAGTTTTGAGGAGCGTCGTCGCAACCCTACTGCGTGGATCACCGCTATAGAGGAGGACGCTTGACCTCCTTCACCCTCTCCTAAGGATATGCAAGGAAACAGGGATATACGATCTCCCTAGGTAACACAATCTACTCTATATGCAGTTTCATGTTTCGCGGATTTTTACGTACCAATATTCGCACGACGACGAACATCTCTTTGGGAATCGGGGATTTTATTTTTCTTGTTCTTCAGGTGCGCATATGATGTCGCCCCCAAGGATTTCTCAACAGTCTAGTGGTGCCACCGCCTAACCCAATTGTAGGTCACTGAATGAGCCTTTCATTAAGCCTAAATCAGTCCCGATTCATGCTCAATGGGCCCCTAATTGAGTTGGCATAGTTACGCCCAAAACTAACTAAATTAAAACCTAAACTACGGTGATCAAGGCATAAATGATTACACAATATGAATCTTATATTGTCCAGTATGTCATTGGTACATCTAAAATCCCAACGCGTCGTGCTTTCCTTCGGTATATTGCCCAATCCATCGACATGTTGACTCTTACAATATCTGATCTTAGCGCAATGTCTGATTCTTCCGGCCCGATGCCTGATCTCTTACTCCAGCCCAACATATGATTCTCCTACTTCAATTGATTTATTTTTTCATGATCAAAGTTAGTCCTACATCACTTTTCTCAAACCTTGATCAGATCATAAACTCATCAATTAATTTCATAATTAAAATCCAAGATTCAACAATCTCATCTTTTTTTATTATGACAACTAATTGATGATAGAGTTTTAACTAAACTCCCTCTATCTATATACTATATCGAAATAAACTTGAATTTAGAAAATTATAACCTTCTAATAATAATATCTTTGAATTTAAGTCGAAATAATTTTATTCATAAATCATAGTGATCATATGCAACACATCATATTAAAGTAATCATTACTTCATATGCAAATCATTGTATACATCATCATCATAATTTCAAACTATTAGTTAAGATTCCAAATCATCAAGCATAATTCCAAAACATAAAAATTTTAAATCATCATAACTTTAGGCATAACTTCAAATTATCATTACTTCTCTGCCGTTGTCATCATCAAAAAGGAGAAAAGTGCAACTAACAAATTTTTGAAACATGCAAGCTAGTAAGTTAGTAAGTTTTACTTCTCTTTGAAATGTGTAAGCTAGTAATTCTTGCTTCTCTTTTGAGATATACAAGCTAGCAAGTTTTTTGCTTCCTTTTGTAGATACACAAGCTAGCAATTTTTGCTTGTCTTGAGATGTGCAAGCTAGTAATTTAACATATTTAACTTGAATTAGTGCTTTTCGAAAAGTTGAAATGATTCAAAAAAAATCATTCGATCAAACCCGTATCAGAAATATATTTCACTTGGAATGTGAGTAAAAATCGTGAGTAACTAAATCAGTAAGTAATAAAAATTAAAAACATAAAGGAAATGCACATTATATTTATAGTGGTTCGATCCTCATGATTTACGTCCACTCCCGATTCTTCCTTTGTCAAGACCACCGATTTTTACTAATGATTTTTATAAGTCCCAAATGACTTCAAAAATAGATCCAAAAACTTTCATCCTTGGGTTTTTGGGGTATTGATGGTACTATTATCAGTGTTGGGCGGTACCACCACCTGTAGCATTGAGCATTGGTGGTACCACCACTAGTTTGAGTCATACTATCGCTTGACATAGTCTCGAAGATTGTGTTCTGGTGATACCACCACTAGTCTGGATGGTACCTCCACTTGTCATTGGTAGTATCATTGTCAAGTCTTTCGAAAATGTATACTTCGTACATTTTAGCTCATATACAGTTTTGCTTCCTGGTCTAGCAGTGCCACCACCTGACCCAATTGTAGGTCACTGAATGGGTCTTTCATTAAGCCCAAATCAATCCCGATTCAGGTTCAATGAACCCCTAATTGAGTTGGCATAGTTACACCTAAAAGTAACTCAATTAAAACCTAAACTATGGTGGTCAAGGCATAAATGATTACACAATATGAATCTTATGTTGTCCAGTATGTCATTGGTTCATCTAAACTCCCAACGCATCGTGTTTTCCTTCGATATATTGCCCAATCCATCGACATGTTGACTCTTACAATATCTGATCTTAGTGCAATGTCTGATTCTTCCGGCCCGATGCCTGATCTCTTACTCCAGCCCAACATATGATTCTCCTACTTCAATCGATTTATTTTTTCATGATCAAAGTTAGTCCTACATCACTTTTCTCAAACTTTGATCAGATTATAAACTTATCAATTGATTTTATTATTAAAATCCAAGATTCAACAATCTCCTCGTCTTTTATTATGATAACTAATTGATGATAGAGTTTTAACTAAACTCCCCTATCTATATACTATATCGAAATAAACTTGAATTTAGAAAATTATAACCTTCTAATCATAATATCTTTGAATTCAAGTCGAAATAATTTTATTCATAAATCATAGTGATCATATGCAATACATCATATTAAAGTAATCATTACTTCATATGCATATCATTGTATACATCATCATCATAATTTTAAACTATGAGTTAAGATTCCAAATCATCAAGCATAATTCCAAAACATAAAAATTTTAAATCATCATAACTTTGGGCATAACTTCAAATCATCATTACTTCTCCCCCTTTGTCATCAACAAAAAAAAAGAAAAGTGCAACTAGCAAATTTTTGAAACATGCAAGCTAGTAAGTTAGTAAGTTTTATTTCTCTTTGAAATGTGTAATCTAGTAATTCTTGCTTCTCTTTTGAGATATACAAGCTAGCAAGTTTTTTGCTTCCTTTTTTAGATACACAAGCTAGCAAATTTTTGCTTCTTTTTTGAGATGTGCAAGCTAGCACTTCTCTTTCTTCCCTTTGTCATTATAAAAAAAAAAGAGAAGGGAAGGATATAATGGTACAAAAATTTACATTAATGTTCCAAACATCACATAAAAAATAAATTTAAATCATGAAAGATCAAGTTATGAATACCAAAATATTAATATTTATTTTGACAAATCTCTTCTTTTGTAAATGGTGAAAAAAGAGAATCATAGTAAATGATCTTGATTCAAAAGAAAACTAAAGTCATGAAAATCAAGAAATCAAAATAATGATCCATAAAAAATATGAGAAGAATTTATGTGTTTGGAAGATTCAACATGCTTAATTCTCTTCTAATAAAATCAAATTGTTCCTCATTCATTAGCTTAATAAAAATATCTATTAATTGATTTTTGTGTCAATAAAATCTAAAGATATATTATAATTATTAACATAATTCATAATAAAATAATATTTAATATCAATGTGTTTAGTTCTAGTGTGTTGAATGCGATTATTTGTTAAACAAATTAAATTAGTATTATCACAATTTATAGAAATTTTTTTCAAGTAAAGTCTATGGTTTTTTAATGTATTTTTTATTTAAATAACTTGTGCACAACATGCACCTGCTGCTATATATTTAGCCTCAACTATAAATAATGCAATAGAATTTTGTTTCTTAGAAAACCAAGAAACAAGTACATGACCTAGGAGTTAATAACATATTCCAGAAGTATTTTTTCTATCTATACTACATCCAACAAAGTCAACATTAGCATAAGCAATCAAATCAAAATTTTAAAATTTTGGATACCATAATCCTAGATTAGGAGTTTCTTTTAAGTATCTAAAAATCCTTTTAACTACTTTATAATCAGATTCTTTAGGATTAGATTGAAATCTAGTACAAAGTTTAACACTAAATATAATATTAGGTCTAGTTGTTGTGAGGTATAGTAAACTACCTATCATAATCCTACAAGTATTTTGATAAAAGCATTCTCTTTCAATATCTATATCTAATTTTGTAGAAATATTTATTGGTATGTTAATGGCCTTAGCACTATCTATATGAAATCATTTTAATAAATCTAAAGCATACTTAGTTTGACTAATAAAAGTTTCATTACTTAGTTGCTTAATTTGTAATCCTAAGAAAAATATCAATTCACCCATTAAACTCATTACAAATTCTTAGCTCATACCGACAAAATATTCATACAAAGATTCATTTGTAGAACTGAAAATAATATCATCAACATAAATTCGAACAATAAGAAAATTATTTTTAAAATATTTAACAAATAATTTAGTATCGACCTTGCCTTTCAAAAAATTATTCTTAATAAGAAATAAGCTAAGTCTCTCCTACCAAGCCCTTGGGGCTTGTTTCAATCCATAGAGAGCCTTAGATAACTTAAAAACATAGTTCGAAAAAAGAACATTCTAAAATTCGGGTAGTTGCACAACGTAAACTTCTTCGAAAATAAAACCATTAAGAAAAATATTTTTGACATCCACTTGAAAGAACTTAAAATTATTCTAACATGCATAAGCAAGGAGTATCATTATGGCTTCAAATCTTACCATAGGAGTGAAGGTTTCTTCATAGTTGATATATTCTTCTTGATTGAAACCTTTGGCCACTAATCTAGTCTTATTTCGAACTACGATACTAAGTTCATCTTACTTATTCCTAAAAACCCATTTAGTGTCAATTACAAGATGATCACTAGGTCTAGGAACAAGCATCTATACCTTATTTCTCTCAAATTGATTTAATTTTTTTATATATTGCAAAGACCCATGAGTCATCTTTTATGTTATCGTCAATGCATTTAGGTTCAATTTAAGATAAAAGGACAGCATTTGCATAAATTTTTTTTAAATAAAGAATAAGTTTGAACACCTTTTGATGAATATCCAATAATTAGCTCCTTAGGATGTATATCTATATACTTCTATTTCTTAGGTAAGAATTCTTTAGAAGTAGATATATCCGGGATGCTTGGGAGAGAAGAATTCTCATTCACATTCAAAGTATCAAAATCATTTTTCTTAAATTCAGGAGACTCATTAAAAATAATATGGATATATTCCTCAATATTTAAAGTTCTTTTATTAAAAACTTAATAAGCTTTAGAAATAGAGGAATATCCAAGAAAAATATCTTCATCGAATTTTGCATTAAATTTACCTAATGCATATTTTTTATTTAAAATAAAATATTTACAATCAAAAACTTAAAAAACATGAAATATTAGATTTTTTATTATTTCATAAGGAGTTTTAGATAATAGTGATCTTATGAGAACCCTGTTCATGACATAGCATGTCATTTTACGGCTTTGGCCCAAAAATATTTGATAGGCTATATTCATTAAGCATGGTTCTTGCCATCTCTTGTAAATTCCTATTTTTTCTCTCAACAACTCCATTTTGTTATGGATTTCTTGGAGTAGAGAAATTATGATCATACCTATTTGAATCACAAAAATCTTAAAAATCATGGTTTTCAAATTCACCACCATGATCACTACGAATAGAGATAATTATAAAACTCTTTTCATTTTGAACTTATCTACAAAACTTTGTGAAATATTTAAAGCAATTACTTTTATGTGCTAAGATGTATATTCAAGTATATCTACTATAATCATCAACAATCACAAAAGCATATTTACTACATCCTAGACTTGTGATATCAATTGGTCCAAATAAATCTATATAAATTAATTGTAATGGTCTAGAGGTACTTATTTGATTTTTAAATTTAAAGTTACTCTTTATTTATTTACCTAGTTGGTATGCATTACAAACTTTATCTTTGATAAATTTAATTCTAAGCATACCTCTTACAAGTTCTTTAGTCATAATTTATGAAATTAATTTCATACTTGCATGACCTAATCTCCTATGCCAAAG
Source organism: Musa schizocarpa (assembly GCA_900464855.2). Lineage (NCBI taxonomy): Eukaryota > Viridiplantae > Streptophyta > Magnoliopsida > Zingiberales > Musaceae > Musa > Musa schizocarpa. The sequence continues at coordinate 35,830,847 of LS990922.1, read as the reverse complement.
CAATGCATCATCATTTGAAACAAAAAAATAAGTTTCATCATAAAAATCATCAAGATCAATAATATACACATTATTAGTCCTTAAGGCAATCATTGATATATTTTTATGTGGTATCTCTATAATGTAAGTATTAGATTCAAATTTAATATTATATCCCTTGTCACACAATTGATTAATACTTAGTAAGTTATATTTTAAACAATCTATTAATAAAACGTCTTCAATCAAGAGGTTTGATTTGTTACCTATATTTCCTTTGCCAATAATTTTTCCTTTACTATTATCTCTGAAGGTGACATATCCTTTGTTTTGGCTAGTGAGTTTAAAGAAATGTGTTAGATCTCCGATCATGTGCCTTGAGTATCCACTATCAAAATACCATCTCTTGCTCCTAGCTTTTAATTATAGATATATCTACAAAAAGGGGGGTTTGCTTGAAGTACCCATTTAACTTTGGGTCCCTCATGATTAGATCTACCTATTTTGATTATTGACATTAAGTTATTTATGATCCTTTTAGGAACTCAAACTAATTTATGTGAGCTATATTTTTTAAATAAATATTTATAGGCATAACGATCACTTCTACTATAAAAATTATATTTAATTTTAGGGGAAACATGTAATGTGGGTCATTTAACAAATATAGTCAGTTTTTGTTGAATGTTACTACTCACAAAGTTGATTCTTTCTTTTGTACATGATTTTTGTTAGTAAGAATCATGTTTAATGATTTGTTTCTAATTTTAAAATTTTCTAATATTTATTATAATAATATATTTTCCTTTTTGATTGAGTCTAACTATTCATATTTAGTACAAGAAATTAACATGTAATTGTCACACTCATTTTTAAATTTTTTAAATTTACCAGAGAGAGAAGTTTGATCCTTTTTTAGCAATTTATATTTCTTACCAACTAATTTAAATTCATAATATAAATCATGAAATACATTAAGTAATTTATCATAAGATAAAGGGGTTTGCATTGAGACGCATACCTCAATTTTTAGAGCCATCAATGCATAGTTCGCCACCTCATCTTCATTGGTTTGTTCTTTGCCTTCTGATGCACTTCTTTCGTCCCAAGTCGCTTTGAGTGTTTTCTTCTTCATTTATGCTAGCATCTTCTTCTTCAATTATGGATACTCACTTTTGAAGTATCTCGACTTCTTATATTCATAGCAGATGATTGTATCCTTTTTGAGTTTTTTTTTTTCTTAGAGTCTTATTTTATAAGATTTGTTTTGTTTCTTTTTATGAATTTTTAAATTTTCTTATGAGGAGTGCTAAGTCATCATTATTACTTGAGCTTTCGCTAAGTGGCCTTCTTTGGTTCTAAGTATCGTATCCTTCCTATTCTTTGGAAGGTTGTTTTCATGTTCATCATGTGCCTTGCTAGTCATTTTATAGGTCATTAATGTTCCTATGAGTTATTCAAGATGAGTTAACTTGCTTCTTGAATAGTAATTACCTTTGAATCCTAATTTTTTGAAAGAGATCATATAATTTTATTAACAAGTTTAAGATTAGTATAACTTTTCCCAAGAGCTTTGAAACCATTGACAACATTAGTAAAATGAGTGTACATATCATCAATAGTTTTGCTTGATTTTATTCTGAATAATTCATAGCTTGGTTTTATTCTGAATAATTCATAACTGTGTACCAAGAGATTAATCTTAGATTCTTTAACTTTACTTATGCCTTCATGTGTAACTTCAAGTGTATGTCAAATATTGTATGCAATTTCATATATAGAAATACGATTAAACTCATTCTTGTCTAAAACATAAAACAAAGTGTTTATAGCTTTAGCATTTAAAGAAAATATTTTCTTCTCTAGACCATTCCATTCATTCATAAGTTCAGAGAATTTTTGAAAATCACATTCAATGACACTTCATAAATCAAAATCCATAGAAATAAAAAAAATATGCATTCGTATTTTCCAATAAGTGTAGTCCGTTCCATTGAACATAGGAGAACAAGTGATAGAGTGTTAAACACAAAGAACCAGGTTCTGATACCAATTGTTAGGATCATAAAGGCACTAAGAGTGGGCGGTGGGGGGGGGTTGAATTATTGCTTTTGAAAAGTTGGAACGATTCAAAAAATTTTGTTCGATCAAACCTGTATCAAAAATATGTTTAACTTAGAATATGGGTAAAAGTGGCGAGCAACTAAATCAGTAAGCAATAAGAATGAAAAACACAAAGGAAATGCACACCGAATTTATAGTGATTCGGTCGTCATGACCTACGTCTACTCTTGATTCCTCCTTAATCGAGGCCACCGGCTTTAACTAACGATCTTTTTTTAATAGACAAAGATCAACCCACCCTTGTAATAATTTTTTTATCATTTTTACAGGTTTAAGAGAGAACCTTTACAACTCTTTTTACAAGTAGTCCTCACAACTCCCTTAGAATGACTTAGAAGATTGAGGAGGAAGGAACTCAAGACTTTTAATAAAGTTTGCACACTTAGAATCATAAGTTTTTCATGCTCTTTTCTTATTGCATCAAGTAAGAATGAGTGAGGTATTTATAGGCCCCAAATGACTTTAAAAATGGAGTAAAAAAGTCTTATTATCAAATTTTCGGGTATTAGCAGTACAACCACTAGTGATGGGCGATACCACTGCTTGCAACATTGAGCATTGGTATTACCACCACTAGTCTTGGCATTACTATTGCCTAACACTAGCAGTACCACTATCGGGTCTTTTGAAAATATACACTTCATACGTTCTAGCTTATAGGCGGTTCCATCTCCTGGTCTAGTGGTGCCACTACTAGGCATAGGTGCCCTACAAGCCAATCACATAAGTGATGGCATATGTGACGTGACATACACTTTTTTTGCTTATTATGTTATTTAGTATTTTATCACTTTATATTATTTATTGTATGGATATATTATTGTTGAATCTCGTATTTTGATGATGAAACCAATTGATAATTATGTTTATGTTTTAATTTACGTTTTGAGTGACGTAGGATGCTTCGATCAGGATGAGACAATTAAAGTAGGAAAAATCATGTTATGTTAGAGGAAAATGTCAGAAGATTGGACGTCGGGCCAATGGATCGGTCGACGTATCGACAGAAGGCTTCGGGCCATGGACTTGGGCATCGGGCCAAGAAGAGCGGGTATTGTGCCAAGGATATCAGAGTTGCGGAGTCAACTGGCCGATTGGACAATAGGCTGCAGGAGAGGACAATGCGCCGAATAATCGGACGAAGCGTCGAGGGACCAATGACATGCCGGACAACTTGGTTAATTTCTTAGGATTAATTGTCTTGATCAAAGTTTTGTTTTACATGTGCAGGATTAACTACGATGGAAGTAAGACATGCAGCAGAAGTTGCACCGGAGTTAAGACTATGATCACGTTGGGAGTTCGAGAGTTCGACGGAAGTCCGGATGGTCGTCGGAGGTTCTACAGGAACAAATCCGAGAAGTCCAGGAGCTTGCCAAAGAAGCTCGTCGGAACTCGCTAAGTGGATCGTCGCAAGTCTAGGAGTTTATCGGAAGTCCGCCGGAGCATCGTCGAAGGTTCGTCGAATGTTCGCCGGAAGAAGCGATTGACGCATCGGAGCAAGTTGCAGTAAATGTCTTAAGAAATATCGTAGTTAGCATATAAATTAAGTTAAGAATGGGAGGTGATCCCATTAACTTAATATGGGGGCAATTGGGCCCTTAATAGACCCAAATTAGGCCGAATGGATCAACCTATTCAGACCAGAATTCCTGCCAAGCGGTGGCACCGCCTAGGAGATGGTCTCCCAGGAAAGCTGGGCGGTGCAACCACCTAGGTCAGGTGGTGGCACCGCCTGGGCTCAGTCTCCGAGCGAGACTGGGCGGTGCAACCGCCCTAGTCAGTCGGTGGCACCGCCTGGGCTCAGTCTCCGAGTGAGACTAGGCAGTGGTACTGTGTTAGGACTCTAGCTAGGAGAGTCCTAATTGAGAGGGACATTCATGTAAAACCTACCTAAGCTGACCCCTATTAAAGAGATGAAGAGGCCGGCTAGATTTAGGAGGTTTTTTCTTAGAGAAGAATTAGGAGTTGTAAGGGAGTAGGAGTCCTATTAGGAGTTGGTTAGAAGTAAGAGTCTTAAGTAGGAGTCCTATTATGAGTTAGGGTTTAGAAGCCCTATAAATAGCCATGTATTCCTTCTCTTTTCTTAAGCAATAGATGAATCTTTTCTGCAGCCTTTGAGCAGCAACTTGGAGGGAGGAACCCCTATAGAGTTCCATGGAGGCCGATCCCCTAAAGAGATTAACCCCAAGTTTAGAATCTGCAAGGGTTCTAATACCTGGTATCAGAGCAGCGTTCTTGGCATCTTGTTGCCCTTCCATAGCCATCCATCAGCCCTCCATAGCCGCTAAAGCAATTCCCACAATTGCTTAAAAGATCGTTGCCAAATTTCGCCATCATCTCCACCACCGTGGATCATCCTTTGATCTCCCCGTGAATTGCAACAGGTTCTGGTTTCCTACCTTACTACTGCTACAATTTAGTTATCCCTATCCGAAAATCCAAAAATAAAAAAAATTGTTCCTATATTGCTGCATAAACTTTTAGTCACAAAGTTTTCATCTCTACAACGAAAGATACATTGTAGAATTTCAGCCGCATAGCACTATTTGTTTGATCTTGATACTATATTTTCTCTGTCCAAACCTCTACAAAATTTTCTTGATTAAATTGGACATCCTTACTGTCATATAAACTAAGATATTATTGTAAATTTCCTCCTCAAATCTCTCAAATTTTGGTGGAGATTTCGTCAAGAAACCGCTGTTTCTTCGACGATAATTCTGCTCTTACAAGACAACACAATTTTGCAGCAAACTTTCACTGATTTCTATCAAACCTTTGCTGACATCCACCACAGATCGAAAACTTTCATCCACAACCATAAAACTCCACCAAACCACACCCTCAAACTGCACCCAAAAAAGCCACAAAACAAACCTAAACCGCAGCCTACATCTACCAATCCACCAACCCTTTCAATCATCACTTCTCTCAACATATACATGCCTTTAACCCATCAACAAAAGAGAGATCTTAACATCACAGATTTGGAGTCATATACTATGGCATCTGAGGAGGCAATCAATGCTAAATTTGAAGCCTTCGAGGCATGAATGGAGGATAAGATTCGGACTCTCCTTACCGAATTCAGTTTGGGCCGACCACCAAGCCCAAAGAAATCACATCAAGGAGAGAGCTCTAACCAATCACATAATGCCCAAAGAGATGACTTCCAAGAGAGGGGAGGCTCTATAACCGACCCCAACTATTCGCGAATGAGAGTGGACTTCCCTAGATGGGAAGAAGGAGACCCAATTGGTTGGATCTCGCACGCGGAGCGATATTTTCGGTACCATAAAACTACGGATGCATCCATTATGGAAATTGTAGCTATACCTCTTGAAGGGGATGCCATACAGTGGTTTGACTGGTTTGAACACACTTATGGGGTCCTTTCATGGTGACAATTCAAAGAAGTCTGCTGAACCGCTTCAGACTAACTTATTACGAGAACATTGACGGACAACTAGCAAAGATCCGACAAACCTCCACCATTCAGGAGTACCAAACCAGGTTTGAAAGGTTATCTAATCAAACTCGTGATTGGTCTAAAAAATAGCTATTGGGGACCTTTATTGAGGGCTTAAAACTGAAGATCCGGGGAGAAGTTAAGACGCGACAACCATACACACTTATGGCATCCATCTCTTTCGCACGACTTATTAGGAGCGATTGAACCATGAAGCCCGGAGGACTAGGATCACTCCTTGACCTACAATACTAAAGCCCTCAGCCCCCCCCTACTATCAACCGAGTCCCTGCACTGAAAAGGTTAATAAGAGAAGAACTTCGGGAGCGATTTGCGAAGGGGTTATGTTGGCATTGCGACGAGCCGTGGAGCCACGAGCATCGCTATAGAAACGGGAGACTTCTTATGATTGAACCAGTAGAAGAAGAGGTCATTGACCATCCAAAAGAGAGCCTTGAATATGAAATAGAAGATATGGAAGAAGAGCCACAACCGACTGACATTACGGTACACGCACTAGTCGGCTACTCAAACCCGCAAATGATGAAAGTTGGAGGCCTTCTCAAACAACAGCCAATTACTATTCTCATCGACACGGGCAGCACTAATAACTTCCTGAATAGTAAGGTTGCTGCTCGGATGGCACTGCATATTGAAGGTTGCAGCAAGTTCGATGTAAAGGTGGCCGATGGCAGAATCCTAAAGTGCAACCAAAGATGACCGCAGGTGAAACTATTACTGCAAGACCAAGAAATTATCACCGATTTCTTCCTCCTACCACTTGATGACTATGAGGCAGTGCTTGGTATAGAATGGCTGACTACACTAGGTGATGTCTCTTGGAACTTTTCTAAATTAATTATGAAATTCTACTGTAAATGCAAACAGATCATCCTACGCGGGATGTGCGGAAGCAACGTTACCACTATTTCGACCCAACGAATGGAGAAAGTTTTACACAAGGTAAATGGTAGCTTTTTGATGCACCTCCAGCAGCAACCAGAGGGGAAGAAAATAGAAATTGAAGATCAAAATCTTGCCCAATTGCTTATTGAATTTGCCGACATTTTTGCTGAACCATGCGGTCTTCCTCCTTCTCGACAACATGACCATCGAATTCCAATCCTTCCGGGCAAGCCACTAGTGAACACTCGACCATAATGATATCCTCACCTCCAAAAAGATGAAATTGAAAAGATCGTAAAGGAGATGCTTGAAACAGGGCTGATTCGGCCAAGTTGCAGCCCCTATTCCTCACTAGTGCTACTTGTACGCAAGAAGGACGGAACTTGGCGGATGTGCATCGACTACCGAGCTTTAAATGGCATCACCGTCAAGGACAAGTACCCAATACCAGTGGTGGATGAACTTCTTGATGAATTAAAAGGAGCTCGAGTCTTCACGACGTTGGACCTTCGATCCGGTTACCACCAAATTCGGGTATGTGAAGATGACATTCCAAAAACTGCATTCCGTACACATGATGGTCATTATGAATTCTTGGTAATGCCTTTTGGACTCACTAATGCTCCTTCAACCTTTCAAAGTCTCATGAATGATATTTTTCGGAGCTTTCTTCGCAAATTTGTGCTGGTATTTTTCGATGATATTCTCATTTACAGCCCTTTTCTTGAGACTCACTTTCAGCATTTACGGATTGTTCTAACGATCCTCCGGGAGAATACTTTTTTTGTTAAGCAACCAAAGTGTAGTTTTCTCTAGCAAAAAGTAGAGTACCTTGGGCACATAATATCATAAGAATGAGTGGCGGTAGACCCAACAAAAATTGAGACAATGCAAGGCTGGCCGAAACTTACAAACGTGAAATTTCTACGCGGGTTCCTTAGACTAACAAGCTACTACCGAAAATTTGTTAAAGACTACGGGAAGATCAGTGCACCACTCACTTCTCTACTGAAAAAAGATGCTTTCTAATGGTCGGACAAAGCCTCTACTGCCTTTGACAAACTTAAGGTAGCCATGACAACGACGCCCGTGCTAGCGCTACCAGATTTCAGCCGACCCTTCATCATTGAGACCGACGCATCTGGAGTCGGAATTGGAGTCATTCTCATGCAATATGGTTGACCACTTGCATATACTAGCAAGGCATTATCTCCCTCCCATCAAAACATGTCAGTATATGATAAGGAGATGCTTGCCATTATACACACAATAATGAGGTGGAGACCCTACCTGATCGGCCGATGATTTCAAATTAAAACCGACCATAGAAGCCTCAAGTATTTTTTGGAGAAAAAGATATCATCCCCTGAGCAACAAAAATGGGTAACCAAACTTCTTGGATTTGATTATGAAATTATTTACAAAAAGGGGAAAGAAAATATTGTTGTAGATGCACTCTCACGGCTACCTGAGCAAGCTAAGGTTTCAGCCATCTCCCTTCTTACCACTAGTCTCCTCGTGGACATTAGGGAAGAATGGAAGAAGGATCCAGAGATCAGCAATATTATAAAAAAAATGGAGGAGGATCCAAGTGCAATAGCCCACTACACTTGGGATTCGAGGGATCTACGCTACAAAGGTCATATTATGCTTATACCTGACTCCCCTCGTATCACAATCATCCTACATGAAATGCACTCCATACCTTCAGCAGGGCACTCTGGATTCCTAAGAACCTACAAAAGAGTGAAGCAAAATTTTTATTGGAGAGGGATGAAAAAAATTATTGCTGAATATGTGGCATAATGTGATGTATGTCAACAGCAAAAGGGTGAAATTGTGGCAAATCCAGGGAAACTACAACCACTACCTATACCGGACTTGGTGTGGACTAACATCTCCATGGACTTCATTGAAGGGTTGCCACCTGCCAAAGGTAAAAGCACAATTCTCGTGGTAGTTGATCGACTTACGAAATATGCTTATTTTTGTATTGTGAGAAGTCCCTATACTACTACTAGTATTGCCCAAGTTTTTATAGAAAATATTGTTAAACTGCATGGGATGCCAAGGTCCATTGTAAGTGATCGTGATAGGATCTTCACTAGTAAATTTTGGACCAAGTTATTCCAATTATAAGGCACCAAACTCAAGATGAGCACAGCGTATCATCCACAAACTAACGGCCAAACAGAGGTGGTAAACAGGTGTTTAGAGACGTACCTTCAGTGTTTCGCAAGCGACCGACCAAAAGAGTGGGCAAAATGGCTTCCCTGGGCCGAATAGTGGTATAATACTATATATCATTCATCTACAAAATGTGCCCCTTATGAAGCATTGTATGGTCGACCGGCCACTGTGATTCCAAAGTATGTAATTGGCTCGGCTAAGGTAGATTAGGTTGAACAAGAATTGATTGATAGGGACAAACTCCTACAACTATTAAAAGATAATCTCTCTACAGCTCAAGCCAGAATGAAGCAACAAGCTGACACACGATAAAGCGAAAGAGAATTTTCAGTAGGAGATTGGGTTTATCTTCGCCTACAACCATACAAGCAACTCTCTATCAACACTCGAGCCTCCATGAAGCTATCTCCACGATTTTTGGGCCCTATCAGATCACAGAGCATATTGGAGCAGTGGTGTATAGACTTAAATTACCTGAGGATGCCAAAATTCACCCTGTCTTCCACGTGTCATGCCTGAAGCCCAAGTTAGGAGAACACGAGTCACCCCAGATCCAACTGCCCAACACAACTAAGGATGGAGTTATTCAAGCTCAACCACAAGCTATCCTCGATCGCAGGATCGTGATGCGTCGCCGTCGTCCCTCTACTGAAGTACTAGTGCATTGGAATAATTTACCACTTGAAGATGCCACATGGGAACCATATGAGGAGCTGAAGACCCGGCTCCCTGAGTTCATGGAATCTCAGCATTGAGGACAAGGCTGATTTGAAGAGGGCGGGTCTGTTAGGACTCTACCTAGGAGAGTCCTAATTGAGAGGGACATTCACATAAAACCTACCTAAGCTGACCCCTATTAAAGAGATGAAGAGGCCGGCTAGATTTAGGAGGTTTTTTCTTAGAGAAGAATTAGGAGTTGTAAGGGAGTAGGAGTCCTATTAGGAGTTGGTTAGAAGTAAGAGTCTTAAGTAGGAGTCCTATTAGGAGTTAAGGTTTAGAAGCCCTATAAATAGCCATGTATTCCTTCTCTTTTCTTAAGCAATAGATGAATCTTTTCTGCAGCCTTTGAGTAGCAACTTGGAGGGAGGAACCCCTATAGAGTTCCAAGGAGGCCGATCCCCTAAAGAGATCAATCCCAAGTTTAGAATCTGCAAGGGTTCTAACATACCGCCCCTGTTAGGTGGTGGCACTGTTGAATCTCGGATTTTGATGATGAAGTCAATTGTCATTTGTTGTCTAATCTATGTGTTGAGATAAGTGTGCAGGATTAACTACGATGAAAGTCAGACAAGCAGCAGGAGTTGCGCTAGAGTCAAGATCATGATCACGTTGGGAGTTCGAGAGTTCGACGGAAGTTCGACGGTCGCCGGAGGTTCGCGAGAACAGATCCGAGAAGTCCAGAAGCTTGTTGTTTAAGCTCGTCGGAACTCGCCAAGTGGATCGTCGCGAAAGTCCAGGAGTTTGCCAGATGTCCGCAGAAGAATCACCGAGGGTTCATCGGATGATCGACGGAAGTTCACGGAAACTTCGCCCGGAAGAAGCGATTGACGACGGAGCAAAGCTGCAGAAGTTGTCTTAGATTTAATCAGAGTTAGCACATTGATTAAGCTTGAAAATGGGAGGTGATCCCATTAGCTTAATCTTGGGGCAATTGGGCCTTGAAAAGATTGAAATTGGGCGAATGGAGCTAACCATTCGGACCCTCGATGCACCAAAAGCGGTGCAACCGCCTAGGCCAGGAGGTGCAACCGCTGAGGCTATGTCTCCTGGCCGAGACCGGCGGTGCAAACCCCTAGCTAGGAGGTGCAACCGCCCAGAGCTCATCTTCGAGCTAGGCGGGCGGTGCAACCTCCCCGACAGAGAGGTAGCACCGCCTCGAAGCTTGGTCTTGGCGAGCGCAGCAGAGAGGTGCAACCGCCTCGATCAAGAGGTGGCACCGCCTGGGGCTCGATCTTGAGCAGACTTCGAGCGGTGCAACCGCCCCGACAGAGAGGTGCAACCGCCCGGGCTCGATCTCCGAGCTCACAGGTGCAACCTCTCCGATCCAAGAGGTGCAATCACCGATCCCTAATTCGGGATTTGATCGATTTGATCGTTTTGAGCTCCAAATTTGAACGGGTTGGGGCCTATAAATACCCCACCATTCAGCACTGAAAAAAAGACACAGATCCACACCGAATTCTTGATCTTTTCAGTGATTCTAAGAGCTCAAATTTATGTAAAGTCCTAAAGTTCTCCTTTTTTCTGTTCTTCAAGTCTTGAGTTGTAAAGAGAGGAGAGAAAGGATCTGTAAGGGTTGTCTCCCCGAGCCCGCCAAAAGGAGAGAAACTGTAAAAGGGCAGTTGGCCTTCGCCCATTGAAGGAAGGCAGCTAGTTGACGCCGGTGACCTGCGTCGGAGGAGGAAGCCAAAAGTGGAGTAGGTCAAGACTGACCGAACCACTCTAAATCTCTGGTTTGCTTTTACTTGAGCACTTTATCATTACTGCAAACCTCCTACATAGCTACTGCCCTCTGCACTTTTACGAACGAGTCTCTAAACTCTGATCTTTCCGAATCTGCATTCAGACGTAAATCAGTGTCTTCGTACGATCTTTACGCTGCAGTTTACGCTTACGTTTTGATTCCATTTATAACTGTAAATTGCCTTCTACGTATTCATAAAACGCTTTTCAAAGTTCAAAACTGCGTTTAGATGTAAAATTACGCTTTGACGTAAAACTGCGTTTAGACGTAAAACAGCGTTTAGACGCAAAACTGCGTTTAGACGTAAAATAGCATTTAGACGCAAAACTGCGTTTAGACGTAAAATAGCATTTAGACGCAAAACTGCGTTTAGACGCAAAACTACGTTTAGACTTAAAACTGCGTTTAGACGTAAAACTGCGTTTAGACGCAAAATTGCGTTTAGACGTAAAACTGCATTTAGACGTAAATCGGCTTTCCTCGTACAATCATCAGATTTCAGTTTACGTTTACATCTTGATTTCAACTGCATACTGCCTTCTGTGATTTTACAAACGAGTTTTAAAGTTTAGACGTAAATCTGTGTTTAGACGTAAATTTGCGTTTAGACGTAAATCTGCGTTTAGACGTAAATATGCTTTTTGCAGATTACTTTTTGAGCTGTACAATAGCAGCACACTGTCTTTATACTTCTGTCTAAACAAGTGATTTACGAATCGACACTTAGACGTAAATCTGTTTCTTCGTACGAACATCGGATTTCAGTTTGCGTCGATATTCTGGTTTTCATCATTGCTGCAAACTGCCCGCATAGATTGATTGAAACCTTGCTTAGTATCAACTCTCATAGAAAGTTGTCCTTATCATTCAAACGCAGCTTTCGGTTTTAATCGCAGAAAGTTTTCCGCTGCACTAATTCACCCCCCCCGTCTTATTGCTCTCGATCCTAACAATTGGTATCAGAGCAAGGTTAACTCTCTAACGGATTAAAACCCAAGAGAGATGGCGTAAGCCAGAAACCAAGAGGGGCATTCTATTACACGTCCACCCATGTTCAGTGGAACGGACTACACCTACTGGAAGACCCGAATGAGGATCTTTCTTATCTCTATGGATTTTGAACTGTGGAACCTTGTTGAAAACGGATTTTCAAAGTCTTCTCTTCCAATGATCGATTGGAATGAATTGGAAAAGAAGGCTTTCGCTCTTAATGCAAAGGCTATGAATGCCTTATTTTGCGCGCTTGATAAAAACGAGTTTAATCATGTTTCAACTTGCGAAACTGCATTTGATATTTGGCACACACTTGAAGTGACCCACGAGGGCACAAGTAGAGTGAAAGAGTCAAAAATCAATCTGTTGCTGCATTCTTTTGAACTTTTCGAATGAAACCGAAAGTGAAACCATTGGCGACATGTTTACCCGCTTTCACGGATGTCGCCAACGGTCTAAAAGGACTCGGAAAAAAGTTTTTCGAATTTTGAACTCAGAATAAGATACTAAGATCCCTTCCTAAAAGTTGGGATCCTAAAGTCACTGCTATTCAAGAGGCAAAAGATCTCAAGAACTTCTCTCTTGAAGAACTAATCGGGTCATTAATGACCTACGAAATGACTTGCAAAGCTCATGAAGAGTTAAGAAGACATCCTTCCAAAGAACAGGAAGGATATGGCACTTAAAACTTCTGAATGCCACTTGAGAGAAAACTCAAGTGATGAGGACTGTGGATGATGACTTGGCACTTTTAACAAGAAAGTTTAAAAAAATTCTTCAAAAGAAACAAGTTTAAGAATGATGCGAAAAAATAAACTTGAACCCAAGAAGGACCAAGTGATCTGCTATGAATGTAAAAAAGCCGGGACACTACAAGAGTGATTGTCCCCAAGTCAAAAGAAGAAGAACATCAAAGAAGAAGGCTCTTCAAGCAACATGGGATGACTCAAGCATCTCAAGAAGAGGAGTCCAACACCGAAAGCAAAGTTGCTCATTACGCCTTTAATGGCCATCGGAGAGGAGGTAACAAATTTATTAGATGCTGATATATCTTTTGATGAATTATTAAATGCCTTCCATGATTTATTTGATGAATGCAAGATTATCAATAGAAAATACAAATTGCTAAAAAAGGAACATGATAGTCTTAATTGTGATTTTAATAAGTTAAAAATTGTATATCATGATAGTTTAAATTCATGTATCAAATGTCATGATCTAGAAACTTGTCAAAAAAGAAAACTTGCTACTTAAGGACACCTTGAAGAAATTGAGGTTGGCAAGCAAGTCATTAAACATGATCCTTACAAACAAGGGTCATGTTACCAAAAAGAAGTGGGATTGGATTTGTGAGGAGTCCTCACCAAAATCCAACTACCTTCGTAAAAGGCCCCATCTTACATGTTAGACATCAAAGCAAATGCAACTTTTGTTGCAAGTTCGGACATAGGACATATTATTGTCCATTCAGGAAATTTAGTCCAAACAAATTGATTTGGGTTCCTAAAGGAACCATGACAAATTCTATGCAACATGATAGAAAATTTAGATCTATTAGTGAGGCACCCTAGAGCAAATGGGTACCTAAAAATTGTCCCTTCCTATAAAAACATTAAAACCTTAGGTTGGAGCAAGAATTAATGTTCTGCTCCTTGATTCTCGACAGGCATGACCCAAACGCAATTTGGACATAGCCTAATGTGACTTTTCAAAATCTCAAACACATGTACGACATTGGGAGTATGCACGTTAAAAGTTCTATCTTGATCGGACAAGCATCTTTGCCTTGAAACGCACACGTAATCAATTAAGCAACGTTAATTGCTCTGAATAAAAACTCTCCTCAAGACAAAACCTCCCTAATCAAATCACAATTAGGTGTTCACTGCCTACAAGCGGTGGCACCTCTCTCGAGCCAGCGGTGGCACCTCTCCAGCCAGCGGTGGCACCTCCACCATCACGAGTTGCCAGTTTTGCACCGCCTCCCTTGAGGTGCAACCGCCCATAACTCTGCCTTTTAACCCACGCTTAGGGCTGGCGGTGAAACCGACCCCAACTCACCTCCCTTTCATTCTCTACTCCTCCAAGCCTCCTCCATCCTCATTTCACCCCGTTTAGCTTCCCAAATACCTCCCATTTCGGGGCAAAACATCAAGAATCGCTCCCTATTTTGAAGATTTCACTAAGGTATTCTCTAAGAACCTCTAAAATTCTGTTTTGTTCTTCATTCACTCTTGTTCAACTTTATCGCTCTAAACAGCAGTAGTTATGGGTTCTAGAAGATCCTCAAGGGACAAGGGAAAGAGGAGATTAGTAGAAGAATTTTATCTTACCCTTTTTGATTCCAAAAACCATGCTGAAAAATTTCTCTCTTTCGAACTAAGAAGCATCAATAAGGGAAAATATGTAGATCTGAATGAACTAAGAGACGTAGAGACTATCCAATGGTTTGCAAACCTAAATCTACTTCCAATCTTGCAGATCAACGAACCCATCTATCCTAGGCTAGTTAGATTGTTTTACAATAACATGCAAATAGATGATGAAGAAAGAATGTCCACCTATCTTTTAGGACAACACATCTCAATCACTGATAGATTCATTTGTGATATGATAGGCATTCCCATGAAAAGCATAGGACTTTACTTTAGAGGATCATGGGATGAAGAAACTATTGAAACATCCTATGTTGAAGCCTTAGGATCAATCTTTGCCAATCCTAACATAGAATTTGTTCCTAAAAGTTGTGAACATCTACTGCCTTTTAACACTAAGATACTTCATCATATCATGACTAGTATAATTCTTCCTAAACAATACCATCATGATGAAGTGAGTCAATTAGAATTAGAAATTATGTACTTAATCATGAAAAGACGTGACATTTGTCTTGGCTATCTTATCCAGCAAAACATGTTAGAATTATCTAAGAAAGATATGATGCTCCCATATGGTGGTATAATTACTAGAATAATGAAAGCTTACGACATTCAAATACCACCAGAAGAAGAAGTAATGAAAGTAGATAGATTCAGCATAATAAACAAAAATCTACTTCACCGACTAAGATGTCACTATAGAAACGGTAACTGGGTTAGAATGCCTAGAAGAACTGATCCCCTCAACCTGAACACGAACCCGAAAGGAAACACCAGTTTTTAGGAGTACCCAATCTCCTCCGATCTGTCCCTTTGAGGAAAACACATCGGTTGAGCAAACTCACACATCATCCATCGAAGATATCGGGATTCGGATGGACCGATTTGAACAAAGACAAGAACGGCTTGAATTTCGACAAGATCAAATCCTAACCGAGCTACAGCAAATCCATCGACAGTTTGACTCTTTATTTAGGCACTTCAACCTTCCACCTCATGAATGAGCTTGTATGAACATCCGTTGTTTGTGATATGATATGTTGTAAACTTCCTATGTTACTCATCATGAAGGACTTGGTTTGTGATATGGTTACTTGATATGTTGTAAACTTCTTATGTTATTCATCATGAAGAACTTTGTTTTTGATATGGTTACCTGATATGTTGTAAACTTCTTATGTTATTCATCATGAAGAACTTTGTTTTTGATATGGTTACCTGATATGCTGTACACTCCATATGTTACCCTGATCTGTAAGCATATTTACAAACATCTCTTGTTGTTTATCTCGGATTTTGTATTGAAACTAAAATGGTTTAAAAACCTTATGCCTTGAAAAAAATATAAAGCGACATACCAATGTAGTTGATAAGTCAGCAGTATGACATTGATATGGTTGCTATTGCTAATGTTAATATGATTGCTATCATGCCCTGTATCAAGATGTCAAACAAAAATTTGCATCGTACGAGCTGATATCTTACCATGTGATGCAATGCTACACTTGCTAAAATATTCAAATATATATACATCATGTCAAAATCTTACTATACATGTTAATATCATATGATGAAACACTGCACTTGAAATAGTTGCGTTACTACATCAAAAGCTAACACTCAATGGAAGCAAAAATTTGCTAGCTTGCAACTTGCATATCTAAACTTGGCATCACTTGATCAAACAACATGTTGAAAATTATGTGACAAATGTTTTTTACTCATAACCGAATGCATGTAAGAAGTTCATTTTTCGGTTTGAATGCTAAAAATGGAATTTTCCTGTACACTCTTATGACAACTTTTTGAAAAATGACTTTCCTCTCTCAAGCAATGAATTATAACAAGGAAAAGAGATATTCAAAGTATTATATGTCATGCCTTCCTTTATGTGCGTGATAACCTGCTGGAATCACATCTACCATGCTTTTTGATAATGATATCATGCTTTTTGTTGATGACAAAGGGGGAGAAACATATGAATTGATAAACACTGCCATAATCATGTCTATGTCATAGTTACAAATACTTGAGTGATGCTATAAACAATGTTATGGTTGTGCCATCCTTGAATCACCAAGAGATATATGAACATGTGCTATAGTTTGCATTATGTCTTGAGTTGATATCCTATCTTGTGAAGTAAATGCAAACTTGCTAGAAAATCTCAAATGTGTGCATCATGTGATAGTCCCTCGCAGCTTTATATGATTACATGATGAATAGTTACAATCATACAAACTTGACATCATTCTTGAAGAGATACATCATGATGGGTATCATGATGGGAGTATTGATAAGTTTAACTGATCTAACTTATCAATACGTCACTTGAATTCTTAGGTCTTGAATTCAAGGTTGACATATCTCAACCATGGCATATAGATAGGGGGAGTTAAGGATAACTCCATTATCAATTGATTGTCATCATCAAAAAGGGGGAGATTGTTGAATCTCGGATTTTGATGATGAAGTCAATTGTCATTTGTTGTCTAATCTATGTGTTGAGATAAGTGTGCAGGATTAACTACAATGAAAGTCAGACAAGCAGCAGGAGTTGCGCCGGAGTCAAGATCATGATCACGTTGAGAGTTCGACGGAAGTTCGGACGGTCGTCGGAGGTTCTGCGAGAACAGATCCGAGAAGTCCAGAAGCTTGCCAAGCGAAGCTCGTCCGAACTCGCCAAGTGGATCGTCGCAAAGTCTAGGAGTTTGCCGGATGTCCGCAGAAGAATCACCGAGGGTTCATCGGATGATCGACGGAAGTTCGCTGGAAACTCGCCGGAAGAAGCGATTGACGCATCGGAGCAAAGCTGCAGAAGTTGTCTTAGATTTAATCGTAGTTAGCACATTGATTAAGCTTGAAAATGGGAGGTGATCCCATTAGCTTAATCTTGGGGCAATTGGGCCCTGAAAAGATTGAAATTGGGCGAATGGAGCTAACCATTCCGGACCCGATTGCACAGGCGGTGCAAACCGCCCAGGCCGAGAGGTGCAACCGCCTAGGCCAGGAGGTGCAACCGCCAGTGGCTGTCTCCTAGTGAGACTGGGCGGTGCAACCGCCCCAGCCAGAGAGGTGCAACCGCCTGAGCTCGATCTTCGAGCTAGGGCGGTGCAACCTCCCGACAGAGAGGTAGCACCACCGGCTCGGTCTTCGAAAGCCAGTGAGAGAAGTGCAACCGCCGGGCCAAGAGGTGGCACCGCCTGGGGCTCGATCTTCGAGCGGACTTCGGCGGTGCAACTGCCCGACAGAGAGAGGTGCAACCGCCTAGGCTCGATCTCGAAGCTCGCAAAGGCGGTGCAACCTCTCGATCAAGAGGTGCAACCTTCGATCCCGAATTTCGGGATTTGATCGATTTGATCGTTTTGAGCTCCAAATTTGAACTGGGTTGGGGCCTATAAATACCCCACCCATTCAGCACTGAAAAGACACGGATCCACACTGAATTCTTGATCTTTTCAGTGATTCTAAGAGCTCAAATTTGTGTAAAGTCCTAAAGTTCTCCTCTTTCTGTTCTTTAAGTCTTGAGTTGTAAAGAGAGGAGAGAAAGGATCTGTAAGGGTTGTCTCTTGAGCCCGTCAAAAGGAGAGAAACTGTAAAAGGGCAGTTGGCCTTCGCCCATTGAAGGAAGGCAGCTAGTTGACGTCGGTGACCTCGTCGGAGGAGGAAGCCAAAAGTGGAGTAGGTCAAGACTGACCGAACCACTCTAAATCTCTGGTTTGCTTTTACTTGAGCACTTTATCATTACTGCAAACCTCCTACATAGCTACTGCCCTCTGTGCTTTTACGAACGAGTCTCTAAACTCTGATCTTTCCGAATCTGCATTCAGACGTAAATCGGTGTCTTCGTACGATCTTTACGCTGCAGTTTACGCTTACGTTTTGATTCCATTTATAACTGCAAATTGCCTTCTACGTATTCATAAAATGCTTTTCAAAGTTCAAAACTGCATTTAGACGTAAAATTACGCTTTGACGTAAAACTGCGTTTAGACGTAAAATAGCGTTTAGACGCAAAACTGCGTTTAGACGTAAAACTGCGTTTAGACGTAAAACTGCGTTTAGACGTAAAATAGCGTTTAGAGGCAAAACTGCGTTTAGACGCAAAACTATGTTTAGACGTAAAACTGCGTTTAGACGTAAAACTGTGTTTAGACGCAAAACTGCATTTAGACGTAAAACTGCATTTAGACGTAAATCGGCTTTCCTCGTACAATCATCAGATTTCAGTTTACGTTTACATCTTGATTTCAACTGCATACTGCCTTCTGCGATTTTACAAACGAGTTTCAAAGTTTAGACGTAAATCTGTGTTTAGACGTAAATTTACGTTTAGACGTAAATCTGCTTTTTGCAGATTACTTTTTGAGCTGTACAATAGCAGCACATTGTCTTTATACTTCTGTCTAAACAAGTGATTTACGAATCGACACTTAGACGTAAATCTGTTTCTTCATACGAACATCGGATTTCAGTTTGCGCCGATATTCTAGTTTTCATCATTGCTGCAAACTGCCCGCATAGATTGATTGAAACCTTGCTTAGTATCAACTCTCATACAAAGTTGTCCTTATCATTCAAACGCAGCTTTCGGTTTTAATCGCAGAAAGTTTTCCGCTGCACTAATTCACCCCCCTCTTAGTGCTCTCGATCCTAACAGGCACCACCCAAAGGCTCAGTCTCCGAGCTACCAAGCTATTGTATCGCCCCAATCAGGAGGTAGTACCGCCAGAACCCCGGAAATCCGGGAAATGATATTTTTGAGCTCCAAATTCAAACTAGTTTGGGGCCTATATATACCCCACCCTTTCTTGCATGAAAGGGTACCGAAAATCCAATCTTACTCTATGATTTTTAGAGCTCAAAAGTATTGTAAAGGCTAAAAGTTCTCCTCCCTCTTTTCTTCCAAGTTTTGATCTTTCAAGAGAGGAGAGAAAATTCTATAAGGGTTGTCTCCTAAGTCTGTCAAAAGGAGTGAAACTGTAAAAGGGTGGTTGGCCTTGGCCCATTGAAGGAAGGCCTCTAGTGGACATCGGTGACCTTATCGGAGGAGGAAGCCAAAAGTAGATATAGGTCAAGATTGACCGAACCACTCTAAATCTCGGTTTACATTTACTTTATGTTCTCTATCTTAACTGCAAACTACCTCTATAGCTTTACTTTAACCGCACTTCGCCTAATCTAAGTTAAAGCAATTTCCAAATCAGCTTTCTTACCGAAATCGTTTTTATCGTACAAACGTCATTTTAAATCTTCGAAAGTTTTCCGCTGCACTAATTCACCCCCCCCTCTTAGTGCTCTTGATCCCAACAATTGGTATCATAGCCTCATTATTTCTTATTTAGTTTAACACCTAAATAGAAATGGCTCATTTCGACTTTCAAGAGGGTCAATCTCTCATTCGTCCTCCCTTTTTCAATGGGATGGACTACACTTATTGGAAAACTCGAATGAGAGTTTTCTTGCTTTCGTTGGATTTAAATTTATGGATATTATCGAGAATAGTTTTTGAATGTCTTCTCTTCCAATGATTTGGAGAAGAAGACGTTTTCTTTAAATGCTAGAGCTATTAATGCTCTATTTTGTGCCTTCGACAAAAACGAGTTTAATCGAGTTTCCATGTGCGAAACGACTTTCGATATTTGGCGCACTCTTGAAATCACACACGTAGGCACAAGTAGTATAAAAGATTCTAAAGTAAATTTTTTTATGCATGATTTCGAGCTTTTTCGAATAAAGCCGAGCGAAACCATTGTTGACATGTACACCTGTTTCACGGATGTCGTCAATGGTTTAAAAGCTCTTGGCAAATGTATCTTAAATTTTGAACTTGTTAGTAAAGTTTTACGATCACTTTCTAAAGCTTGGGAATCAAAAGTAACGACAATATAAGAAACACAAAATTTAAATATTTTCCACTTGAAAAACTTATTGGTTCATTGATGACATATGAAATGGTGCACAATGCACATGATGAACAAAACAACCTTCCAAAGAACATGAAAGATTTGGGACATAGAACATTTGAAGACCACTCGAGCATAAGCTTATGTTATGGTAAACTTAAACTATAAATGAAACAAAAATTAAAAAGCAAAAAGAATGGAACTACTTGCTTTGAACGCAAGAAGAAGAACAAAAATTGGGATGAATCGAGCTCCTCCGAAGACGAGGAGAAAATCAAGAAAAGCGAGGTGGCAAACTAAGCCTTAACCGCTTTTAATGATGAGGTAATCGAAATTCCCCTAATTTATTTTGAAATAACATGATGCTTTCCATGATGCATTTTCTTTCTTATTTTGTTTAGAAAATTATTTTTGATAATTGCATGTTTAAAGAAAATGAAAATGCAAAAATTATGATCATGCTAGTAGTTTTGAAAATAATCATGAAAAATATATATTTTATGATAAACAAACAAAATGATTTTGATTAAAAATATGAAATCATGCTATATGTGGTTAAGTAATAATGTGTTTCATGTTGATTTCCATTGTTATTTCTCGATTTTGATTAAATAAAATCATATTTGATTTGAAGAAATGCATAATGATGTAATATTAAATATTTTGATACCATGATTGACAATTTTATGCATGAGATTTTAAGTTATACATGATGATAAGCATATGTTATTTTCATGAGTGTATTTGAAAAACATATGGCAAAAATGTGTTAGAATAAATTCACTTATTAAAATTATTTTTCGGACGTTTCTTAATTCATTCACTTAATTGCTATAATGAGAACTTTACACTATTACATGGCTTAATAACATGTTGGAAATTATGTGTTTTGGATACAAAAATTTCCATGATCATGAGCATGTTTTATCTTCCTGATTGTGATTGAAAATTTATAGCAAAACCATGTCCGAATACATGAAAGTATTAAATTTTATTTTTGGATTTGTTTAATCCTAATAATTCATTTTTGAAAATCTATTGATCTTGATGGTTTTATGATGAAATTCATTTTTCGATCCTAAACGTTGATGTATGTTTTTATTTAACATAAATAAAAAAGCATGCTAACATGAAATTAATAACTTAAAATGAAATACTTAAAAAAAAGGAAAAATATATTATCAATGAAATCATGAATATACTTATGTTATGAATTTTGTGAACCATAAAAGTAATTTTGATGATTTGAATTTGAAATGAGTTTTATCAAAATCATGATATTGATTTCTTGGAATAACATGAGATTACCTTTGATGATCATTTTTATTATTTTGATTCATGGAATTTTGGATTCATGACTTGGTCTTATATTTGTTTATGAGATGGTTGAAATCTTTGTACCTTTGAATTATTCCCTTTTCCTTTCAATTTTTGAATTTATGCATGTTATATGTCAAACATTTGAAACCATGTTTGGGTATCATGCATATCTAAGAAATATTGATTTGACAAATTGAATAAGTTAAAAATGAATGATGATTTTTTTCTTGAATATAACTTGTGATATTTTTTATATAAATCATCATTTTGATTTCTCGACATTCGATACATGAGATTTTATTATGAATCAAAATTTCTCATTAATCGATCTCCTACTATTCTACTTGATATTTTCTTAAGAGGAGATTTTCTAAATGAATCATGATTTTTCCTTGTGAGTTCTTGGATTTATTACTTGATTTTCTTTTAAAACAAGATCTCTTCTTTGTACTCCTATGATTTTTCTTGATATTTTATTAAAAAAAGATATTTACTATATGAATCATGTCTTTTGGTATTCAAATGATTTTATCCTTCATGACATGATTTCTTTGTATTTATGGCTTGCATGGCTTGAAATGTTTTGGAATGATGCATGCAACACTATGATTTTTCCCTTAGATAAAAATGCATGCAATACTTATGATAATGATGTACATGATGTATTGCATATGATGTATGTCATGAATGCTTTAAATGATGAATGTTTGGTATCATGATCAACATGTTGATAAATGCTTAAAAATTTTAATGTTTGAGTATCATGTATGATATGCCCATTAATGATGATTGATTTATATTTTGGTATCGTGGATGAAAAATATGATTTTGAAATGTGTATATTTTAATTTGAAAATATAATGATGCACAAATAAGATTGATACTTACCTTTGTCATAATTGATGTAAAGGATCTTCACTTCTTTTTGCCAATGACAAAGGGGGAGAAAGAGTTGCTAATGTGCTATCTTGAATTGATGTAAAGGGTCATCTTAAAGAGAAATAAGCTAGCTTCCATAAGTCAAGAAAATATAAAAACTGCTTACTTTCTTGCACATCTAAAGAGAAGATGCAAATGTAACACTTGCCAAATTGTTTGCTTGCCTCATGTAAAACATTATCTCTTGCTAGTTTGGCATTTTGCTAGCTTGCACTTTGCAAAGAAAGCAAAAATAGCACTTCTCAAAAGAGAAGAAAGAGCTTATTATCTTGAACATCATAAGCTTGCCTATCTTAAGAAATAAAAATTACAAAAGTGCTATCTTGTCTATCTCAAGAAGCAAAACTTGCAACTTGCACATTGCAATAGGAAGCAAGAATCATGAGCTTACACAAGAAAGCTATCTTGCATTAGCTTTCGAAATCTTTGCTAGCTTGTATGTAGCAAAACTTGCATATCGTAAAAATTGCAAGCTTGTAGTCTAAAGAGAAGCGAACAATTGCTATCTCAAGAAAAGCAAACATGCTAAACTTGCACATCTTTAATTGCTAGATTGCATGATAATAACATTTGATACTATGTTTTTCATGCAATGAGTTGAACCTATATTCCAAACACAAGAATAGTTGGACTTTTCCTTTTTGTTGATGACAAAGGGGGAGAAGTATGATGTCATGCATAAGTTTATGCATAAGTTCATGATGACGTGTTGCAAGTATTCATGATGAATATTGCAATGACTTGAATTCGGTTTGAATTCAAGGTTCTATCAATATGGCATATTAATAGGGGGAGTTTGTTCTATCAATATGAATATTGCGTCGAAGGACCAATGACATGCTGGACAACTTGGTTAATTGCTTAGGATTAATTGTCTCAATCGAAGTTTTGTTTTACATGTGCAGGATTAACTACGATGGAAGTAAGACATGCAGCAGCCAAGACTATGATCACGTTGGGAGTTCGACTGAAGTCCGGACGGTCGTCGGAAGTTCTGCGGGAACAAATCCGAGAAGTCCAGGAGCTTGCCAAAGAAGTTCGTCGAAACTCGCCAAGTGGATCATCACAAGTCTAGGAGTTTGTCGGAAGTCTGCTGGAGCATCGCCGAACGTTCATCGGATGTTCGCCGGAAGTTCGCCGGAAGAAGCGATAATACGCATCGGAGCAAGTTATAGTAAATGTCTTAAGAAATATCGTAGATAGTATATAGATTAAGTTAGGAATGGGAGGTGATCCCATTAACTTAATCTGGGGGCAATTGGGCCCTTGATAGACCCAAATTGGGCCGAATGGATCAACCCATTCGGACCAGAATTCTTGCCTGGCGGTGGCACCGCCCAGGAGATGGTTCCCAGGAAAGCTGGGCGGTGGCACTACCTGGGCTCAGTCTTCGAGTGAGATTAGGCGGTGCAATCACCCCAGTCAGGCGGTGGCACCGCCTAGGCTCAGTCTCCGAGCTGCCAGGTGGTTGTACCGCCCCAGTTAGGAGGTAGTACCGCTAGGACCCCGGAAATCCAGGAAATGACATTTTTGAGCTCCAAATTCAAACCAGTTTGGGGCCTATATATACCCCACCCTTTTCTGCATGAAAGGGTACCGAAAATCTAATCTTACTATGTGATTTTTGGAGCTCAAAAGTGTTGTACAGGCTAGAAGTTCTCCTCCCTCTTTTCTTCCAAGTTTTGATCTTTCAAGAGAAGAGAGAAAATTCTGTTAGGGTTGTCTCCTAAGCCCATCAAAAGGAGTAAAACTGTAAAAGGGTGGTTGGCCTTCGCTTATTGAAGGAAGGCCTCTAGTGGATGTTGGTGACCTCATCGGAAGAGGAAGCCAAAAGTGGATGTAGGTCAAGATTGACCGAACCACTCTAAATCTCAGTTTGCATTTACTTTCTATTCTCTATCTTAACTACAAACTGCCTCCATAACTTTACTTTAACTTCACTTCGCCTAATCTAAGTTAAAGCAATTTCCGAATCGACTTTTTTACCAAAATCATTTTTATCGTACGAACGTCATTTTAAATCGTTGAAAGTTTTCTGCTGCACTAATTCACCCCCCCCACCCCTCTTAGTGCTCTTGATCCTAACAATTGTGATGTTCATAGATCTATGCAATGGGAATCGGATAGTGATGAGAACATAATAATACAATCGATTCACCTTTAAACACAAACCCTAAATAATCCCAATCATATGTTACTCGAGAGGGACATCGAGATACCTAAACATACTAGTGTACTATATACTCATCCATATGATGGAGACGAATGGTCTCATAGCAGCTCATGTGGGGACACTAGGGATACAGTGTAAGTTCTCATTGGAGAATGAGTTCACTAATTGATCTGCTCACAGAATGCTGGATGGTTGATGATGTCTTATTATCTGACAGTGATTCCATTATCCCAACGGTGTATCTGGTCCTTATACTTGAGATATTAAAGATGTCTTGTATGAGTACTCTACTCTTTAATACTAGACTTATAAGCCTAGAAGTTCCAGATCTAGTGTACCTGGTCATTGGGAGTGGTAGCTAACCTTACGAGGACTATTGAGTGTCGACAGTATTAAATCTCATATTTTGATGATGAAACCAATTGATAGTGTTTATGATTTTATTTGCATTTTGAGTGACGCAGGAAGCTTTGATTAAGGAAAGACAATTAAAAGCAGGAAGAATCATGTTGGGCCATAGTAGAACATGTCAGAAGATTGGACATCGAGTCGGAGGATCGATCGACGTATCGACAGAAGGCTTCGAGTCATGGGTTTGGGCATTAGGCCAAGAAGAGTAGAAATTGTGCCAAGGAAATCAGAGTTATGAAGGTCGATTGGCCGATTGGGCAATTGGCTGCAAGAGGGGACGATGCGCCGAAAAATTAGATGAAGTGTCGATGAACCAATGACATACCAAAAAATATTTGATTCAAGCTTTGTAATGATTATCTAGATTGAAGAAGGTTTTAAGTGTTCAGGATTAACTATGATAGCGATCAAGGCATAAAGCAAAATGAATTCTCAGAGTCAAGAACGAGACTTCGTTGGGAGTTTGAGAGTTTATCGGAAGTCTGGATGTTTGTCGAAAGTTCTATCAGAATTAACCGAGAAGTCCAAGAGCTTGCTAAAGAAGCTTATTAGAACTCACCAAAAAGATTGACGTGAAGTCCAAGAGCTTGCCGGGAGTCCACTGGAACATTGCCAAGAGATCGTTGGAAGTTTACCGAAAGATCGTCGGAAGGTCGCCGGAAGAAACCTAGACTTACCAGACTTATTTATCTTAGTGTATATCTTAAAATTCATAGTTAGTACATAATTGGGTTGGAGGGCTAACTCAATTATGGGCCAATTGAGCCCAAGTTTGGACTATATTGGGCCAAGCGAAAAGGCCCAAACAATGACCTAACAAGTGGAACTATCGTGGCATAGTCTCCGAGACTATGTCAAGCGGTGGTACCGCGCAGACATAGCCTCCACGAGACTGTCAAGCAGTGGTAGTACTAGTCTGGGTGGTGGTACTACCTAGATACAGTCTTTTATGCAGTGGTACTACCAGATTGGGCGGTGGTACCGCCCAGTGTCAGTGTTGCAAGTGGTGGTACCACCAGGACTTGGGAAACCCAGGATGAGACCTTTTTAGGCTCCAAGTTTGAATATACTTGAGGCCTATAAATACTCCTCTCATCCCTGGTTAACACACATAAGAATTGAGAGCAAAAAGAAGAAAAATACTGTTGTAATCTTGTGAGAACTCATCTCAAAGCTCTAAGTGTTAGTGTAGTTTAAGGGAGGAGTAAGTAGGGGTGTAAAGGTTCTCTCTTGAATTTGTCAAAAGGAGAATCGAGTTGTAAGGGTAATTGATCTTTGCCCATTGAAGAAAGATTATTAGTGGATGTCAGTGGCCTCGATGAAAGAGGAATCAGTGGAGTGGATGTAGGTCATGACGACCGAACTACTATAAAATGGTTTACATTTCTGTTTTGCTATTTACCTTCACTATAAATCGCTTACTTACTTTACTTCCACTACAGTTAAGAATACGCTTTTAAAGTTAAGTATTTCTTATATGAGCTTTGTTCGAGATCAGTTTTTATAATACGAAAGAATTTTGAACTAACGTAATTTTATCCACTACACTAATTCACCCCGCCCTCTTAGTTCCAACTCATTCCTAACAGTTAGTATCAGAGCCACATTCTTTCTCATTTAGTTTAACACCTATGAGAAATGACTCTTTTCGGCTTTCAAGAGGGCTTTTCTATTGTTCGTCCTCCTATGTTCAATAGGACAGACTACACATATTGGAAAACTTGAATGAGAGTTTTCTTGCTTTCTATTGATTTGGATTTATGAAATATTATCGAAAGCGGTTTTCAAAAGTCTTTTACACCAATGAACGAATGGAATGATTTGGAGAAGAAAACTTTTTCTTTAAATTTTAGAGCTATGAACGCTCTATTTTGCACTTTGGATAAAATTGAATTCAATTGAGTTTCTATTTATGAAGTAGCTTTTGACATTTGGCATACACTTGAAATCACACACAAAGGCACTAGTAAAGTTAAAGATTCGAAAATCAATTTTTTGATACATGATTTTAAATTGTTTCGAATGGAACCAAGTGAGACCATTGGAGACATATACACCTGGTTTACGGATGTCATCAACGGTCTAAAAGGACTTGGTAAAAGTTTTTCTAATTTCGAACTTGTTAATAAAATATTGAGATCCCTTCCAAAGAGTTGGGACCCTAAAGTAACGATCATTCAAGAGGCCAATGACTTGAATAATTTTCCTCTCGAAGAACTTATCAAGTTATTAATGACCTATGAGATGATTTGCAATTCTCATGAAGAGCTTGAGAACAACCTTCCAAAGAACATGAATGATTTGACACTTCGAACAATAGAATACCACTTAGTGATAACTCAAGTGATGATGATGACTTTAAACTTCTCATTATAAAATTTAAAAAGTTTATAAAATAAAAATTAAAGAATAAAAGTGAACTTAAAAAGAAGTTGCCAAAGAAGAAGAAAGTATTCAAGATAGCTTGGGACGAATAGAGCTCATCCGAAGATGAGAAGCAAACCAACAAGGGCAAGGTGGTGAACTGTGCTTTGATAGCTTTTGTCAACAAGGTAAGCGACTCAATCGAAACTCTTTTTCCTTACCATGAAATTACTTAGTGCTTTTCATGATTAGTTATATATATATATATATATATATATATATATATATATATATATATATATATATATATATATATAATGACAATTGTATGTTTTGTAATAATGATTGTACATCAAATAAAATTAATTCCTTATATATTATAAGAAACAATTATGTGTATCTTGATGATTTTCATATTTCTTTTTGATTTTGATTGAAAATGCTTTTTGTTCAACGAAACCATGCTTGATGATTCGAAATCATGCCTAATGAGTTTATAGTTTGAAATTGTGTACGTTATACCTTGAAAACTTAAAACCATATTTTGGTATCATGTATACCCAAGTAATGATATTTTAAAAATTTTATTGGTTTGATATCACAAAGTATTGATGATTTTCTTTTGTGATTTATGGCTTATTGATCCTTGTTGTGAAGAAATTTACTTTTTTGGTTTTAAATGGTGATACATGTTTTTATTTAGCAAAGGCATGCTTGTAAGAAATCAAATCACTTAAATTGAAACAACTAAAAAGAGGCTTATTGATCCTTCTTGTGATGAAATTTACTTTTTTGGTTTTAAACGGTGATGCATGTTTTTATTTAGCAAGACATGCATGTTTCTTGAAAAAAAAAATTTCTCTATCTTATCGATTTTTCACAAAGAGATTAATAAAATTATTTATGCCATTTTGAATCTTTTGAAAGTATTGTTGATAATTTGAATTTGAATGAGTTTTATCCAAATCATGATCATGATTTCTTGGAATTACTTAAGATTTTTTTTGAATCAAGATCACCTCTTTGTACTCCTACGATTTTTCTTAGTATTTTATTTAAAAAGAATATTTACTATATGAATCATGAGAATTATTATACATAAATCGAGATTCTTTATGTTTTCTCCTATGACTTTATTTGCTATAGAAAAATCTTTATCTATATCATCAATCTTGAATTCTTAGAATTGTTACTTAAATTTTTTTAAAAATCAAGATCTTTGATCTCCTAAGAATTATTTTTGTTATTTACTAAAAAGGAGATTTGTCAAAGTAAATCATGTCTTTTGGTATTCATGAATCGATTAGAACTTGAAAGTTTTATTATGAACCAAGATTTTTCATAAATTGTCCTCCTACAATACTTCTTGGTATTCACTAAAAAAGGGGCATGTATTCAAATTACATGATATATCACTAGACTTCTTGATGTTTATAATTTGAAGTGTATTATGTATAATTTTTTTGTATTTATGATGTGTATATCTCATCACCTAGTTAATTTTTCTTGATATATTTCATGTGATGATTTGAAAAATGATATAAAGGGAAAAGTTTTGCACATTAAGGGAGATAGTTTTGCTAGCTTGGATAAATTGGTGTAAAACTTACTTGACATGCTTTCAAACACTTGCATTGTTGAATGATTTTTGCCTATGGCAAAAGGGGAGAAAATAAATGATGAATGTTTGGTCTCATGTATGAAAAATACTTAAAATTTTAATGTCAAAATGTTGATTTAATATATGAAGAGATAAATGCTTAAAAATTTTTATGTCTTAGCATCATGAATATTATGCCCATAGTGATGATTGATTTATTTTTGGTATCAAGTATGAAGTAAGGATGATATGTAAGGTTTCAAAATTGTGCATGTTTTAATTTGAAACTACAAGACTAACTTCGATCAGAAAAGACAAATCGATTAAAGCAAGAGGAATCAGACGTTGGGTCAGAGTGAAATATATCAGGAGAATAGACATCGAGCTAGAGGATCGATCGACACATAAGCAGAAGGACTTCGTGCCATGAGTTTGGGCATCGGGCTGAAGGATCGAACATTGTGCCAAGAAGATCAAAAGTTGTGGGAGTCAATATACCGATTGGGCAATATACCGAAAGAGAAGCGTTGGATGAACCAATGATATGCCGGACAACATAAGATTTATTCTTATAATCATTTGTCTAGATCAAGTTAGTTTAAGACTAATTGAGTCGATTTTAGGATGAAACAATGTCAACTCAATTAGGGGCCAATTAGGCCTAAATCAGGGCTAAATTGGGTTTGCTGTTTGGCTCATTCAGTGACCTATAGTAGGGTCTAGTGATGGTACCACCCAAACATAGTTTACTAGACTATGTTAAGTAGTGGTACCGCAAGACTGGGCGGTGGTATCACCCAAATACAGTCTTCTAAACTGTGTAAAGCGATGGTACCCCCCAATGTTAAACTAACAAGCAATAGTTACCGCCCAGTACTAGTGGTGGTACCGCCCAGTACTAGCGGTGGTACCACCAGTACTCCGAAAACTTAGGGATTTGAATTTTGATTTTAATTTTTGAAGCCATTTCGGGTTTATAAATACCCCACAAATTTTTGCTTAAAAAACATACGAAAGTAGAATAAAAACTCTATGATTCTAATGTTATAATATCTTAAAGTGTAGAATCCCTTCTCCTAGAGCTTAGTGATAGTCCTAAAGGAGGTGTGTGAGGGAACACTTGCAAAAGAGGGGTATAAAGGTTCTCTCCTGAGCTTGTAAAAAGGAGAAAGAGTTGTAAGGGTAGTTGATCTTCGCCCATTGGAAAGAAGATCGATAGTGTAAGCTGGTGGTCTCGAGTGAAGAGGTTCAAGAGTGAATGTAGGTCATGACAACCGAACCATTATAAATCTAGTGTGCTCTTTTTCTTTGTTGTTTATTTTTATTGCTTACTTGGCTGCTCACTTCACTTTATATTTACTCTAAGTCAATCTTAAATTCTTTTTAATACGGGCTTTATCAAAACAATGTTTCTACTTTGAACAAGTTTTCAAATCTGTGTAATTTTTATGTAAGTACTAATTCAACCCCCCCCCTCCTACCATGTGCTGATTTCAGTCCTAACAATTGGTATTAGAGCTACGTTTCTCTCCTTTAATTTAACACATAAGAGAGATGACTTTTTCCGGTAATCTATAGGGTCACTCAATCATTCATCCTCTTATGTTCAATGGGATAGACTACCCTTATTGAAAAACTTGAATAAGAGTTTTCTTGCTTTTTATGAATTTGAATTTATGGAATATTATCGAAAGTGGTTTTCAAAAGTCTTCTAATCTAATGAACGAATGGAATGATTTGGAGAAGAAAACTTTTTCTTTGAATGCTAAAGCGATGAATGCTTTATTTTGTGCTTTAGATAAAAATAAATTTAATCGAGTTTCTATATGCGAAACTGCGCATGATATTTGGCGTATACTCGAAATCACACATGAAGACACAAGTAGAGTTAAAGAGTCTAAAGTAAATATTTTGATGCATAGTTTTGAATTGTTTTGAATGAAGTCAAGTGAAACTATTATTGACATGTACACTCGTTTTACGGATGTCGTCAACAGTTTGAAAGCTCTTAGTAAATATTTTTTGGATCTTAAACTTGTAAATAAGATTTTAAGATCCCTTCCAAAAAGTTAGGATCCAAAAGTAATGGGAATACAGGAAGCAAAAGACCTAAATAAATTTTCACTTGAAGAACTTATCAAGTCTTTAATAACCTATAAAATGACTTATATTGAATATGATGAACATGAGAACTACCTTCCAAAAAATAGGAAGGATTTAGCACTTCGAACAGTAGAAGACTACTCAAGCGAAAGCTCAAGTGATTATGACATAAAACTTTTAACAAAAAAGTTTAAAAAGCTCATAAAAAAGATTAATTCTAAAAATAAACTTAAAAATGACATAGTAACTTACTATAAATCGAAGAAGCAATCAAAGAAGAAGAAAATATTCAAGGTGGCATGAAATGAATCAAGTACATTCAAAGATAAGGAGTAAACCAACAAAGGCAAAATGGCGAACGATGCCTTAATGACTCTTAATGATGAGATAAGTGACTCAAATGAATCTTATTTACCTTACAATAAATTACTCAATCCATTTCATGATTTTTTTTATGAATATAATTTAGTCGGTAAAAAATATAAATTATTAAAAAAAGTCTATACTTCTCTTTCTAATGAATTTAAAATTTTAAAAAATAAGTATGATAAATGCTTGTTAACCCCTTGCATTAAGTGTGAATAATTAGATTCACTTAAGAAAGAAAATGTAGTATTACAACAAACGTTATAAAAATTTGAAATTGGTAGCAAATTTTTAAACATGATTCTTGTCAATAAGAGTCATGTTCATAGAAAAGAATGAATCGGCTTTATGAGTAATTACACTCAACAAAAGCCAACTACTTTTATTAAAGGATCCACATTGCATGTTACCCCGAAGGTTAAGTGTAATTTTTATAGTAGATATGGTTATTTTATTTTTAAATATTTATTTAAAAAGTATGACTCACATAAATTCATTTGGGTTCCTAAAGGAACCATGAATGTCTTAATACCAAAAATTAAAATAGGTAGATCCAATCATGAGGGACCCAAAGCTAAATGGGTACCTAGAATAAAGCTACCTTTCTTGTAGACATCTTTATAATTGAAAACTAGGAGTAAAAATAAAATTTTGATTGTGGATGCTCATGACTAGAGATCTAAAATACTTCATAAAGCTCACTAGCCGAAACAATAAAGGAAAGGCAATTAGAATTAGAATTATTGGTAACAAATCCTTTGATTGAAGATGCTTTATTGTTTAATGTGTTATACAAGGGCATGCTTGTTTTTGTGATGATTTTTGTGATAATTGTTTTTTGATTTTAAACGATGATGCATGAATTTGGCATAAAAGAAAATTGAGCATGCTTGTATAAAATCAATCGTTTAAATTAAAATAAAAAAAGGGGGAATGCATTAGTCTTGAGAATGTTTCTATCCCTAAAAGCTTATTGAATCTTTCAAAAAGAGATTAATGAATCTATTTATGTTATTTTTTTTATGAATCTCTTAAGAAAGTGATTTTGATGATTTGACAAAGTAAATTTGAATGAGTTTTATCTGAGTCATAAACTTGATACTTGATATTTTTAAAATCAAGATCTTTGATCTCCCAAGATTTATTTTTATTATTTACTAAAGATAAATATTATCTAAATGAATAATGATTTTTCTCTTGATTCGTCGGAATTATAACTTGAAATCTTTTATGAATCAAGATCTTTTATTATATTCTCTCATATCATTCCTTCTTTTTATTTAAGAGGAGATTTATACAAATTATAATATTAATTTCTCAACTTGAGATTTATTATGACTCATTTGTATTGATAATCAAACTGATCTCTTATGTTTTAAAGTTTTTCTTGATAAATACAAAAGACTGATGATCTTTTATATTGATCTTTTATAATCTTTGATATCTTTCATGATCATTGATGTAAATTTTTATATTATTCCTTTGTACTTATAGTTGTATACCTTATGTGATGCTTAGAGCAATGATGTAAGAAGGAAATGAATTGCACCACTATATTATTCCCCTCTTCTTCTTTCTTACAATAAGAAGAACCAAAAGTACTAGCTTGAATGTTTAATTTAGGCAAATTGTTAAATCTCCCAAAAGAAGATTTCTCGATTGTTAAATCTCCCAAATTGTTAAATCTCAATATATAAATACTTCTTATACATTTTTTAGATCTTGATCTCGATTTCTCAATTTTTATGACTTGAGTTTTTTTTTCGAATCAAGATTGTTTCCTATCATTACTTCTATTTACAAAAAAAGAGATTTGTCAAAAATTATACATCGTCTTTTGATATTCATGACTTGATCTTTCATTTTTTTATGATTGAAATATTGATGTAAATTTATCTTTGTTATTTATCTTTATCATGATTTAAAAATTGATGCAAAGAGAAAAGAATTACAACATTGTATTCTTCCCTTCTTTTTGACAATAACAAAAGGGGAGAAAGCATTGCTAGCTTTCACATTTCGATAAGAAAGTATTGCTAGCTTGTACATTTCAAAGAGAATAAATCTTGCTAGCTTGCACATTTTAAGGAGAAAAACTTGCTAGCTTACACATCTCAAAAGAGAAGCAAGAATTGTTAGCTTGCACATCTCAAGAGAAGTAAAATCGCTAAACTTGCACATCTCTAAAACTTGCTAGTTTGCATATTCTAAAATGATGTAAACTTGTTAATTTACGAGCTTGCATTCTTTTTCAAAAACTTGCTAGTTACACTTCTCTTTTTTGTTGATGACAAAAGGGGAGAAGTTATGATGATGATATGAAATTATACATGTAATACTCATGATTTTATGATGCATGTAATGATGTGAAAGTCAACGGTTATCATTTTCTAAAATTAAACCTTATTTCAATATGACATATTGATAGAGGAAGTTTAGTTTAAACTTCATCATCAATTGGTTGTCATAGGAGATTGTTGAATCTTAGATTTTGATTATGAAATCAATTAATAAGTTTATGATCTAATATGTGTTTTGAGTGACACAGGACTAACTTCGATCAAAAAAGGTAAATCGATTAAAGCAGGAGGAATCAGACGTTGGGCCGGAGTGAAACATGTCAGGAGATTGAACGTTGAGTCGAAAGATCGGTCGACGCACCGGTAGAAGGACTTCATGCCATGAGTTTGGGTATTAAGCTAAAGGATCGGACATTATGCTAGGGATATCGGAAGTTACGAGAGTCAACATATCAATTGAGCAACACACCGAAGGAGAGGACGATGCGTTGAAGGATCAAACGAAACACTGGATGAACTAATGATATGCCGGGCAATATAAGTTTCATGCTTATAATCGTGTATCTAGATTAAGTTAGTTTAAGACTAATTAAGTTAGTTTTGGGATGAAATAATGCTAACTGAATTAGGAGCCAATTGGGCTTGTTGTTTGACCCATTTAGTGACTTATAGCAGGGTTTGACGATGGTATTGTCCAGACACAATCTCCCAAACTATGTTAAGCGGTGGTACCACCCAAACACAGTCTCCTAGACTGTGTCAAGCGGTGGTACCGCCCATACATAGTCTTTCAGATTATATTAGGTGATAGTACTGCCTAGTGTCAAACTAACAGGCAGTGGTATTGCTAGTACCACAAAAATCCGATGATTTGAATTTTAGCTCTAATTTTTGAAGTAATTTGGAGTCTATAAATACCCCATAAATTTTTGCTTGAAAAACACATGAAAGTAGAATAAAAACATTGCAATTCTAAGATTGTAATCTCTTAATATATAGAGTCCCTCCTTCTAGAGCTTAATGATAGTTCTAAGGAGGTGTGTGAGGGAACACTTGCATAAAAGGGGTGTAAAGGTTCTCTATTGAGCCTGTGAAAAGGAGAAATGGTTATAAGGGTAGTTGATCTTTGTTCGTTAGAAAGAAAATCGATAGTGGAAGCCAATGACCTTGAGTGAAGAGGAATCGGGAGTGGATGTAGGTTACGACGACCGAACCATTATAAATCCAGTGTGCTCTTTTCCTTTACTGCTTAATTTTATTAATTACTTAGCTATTCACTTTACTTTATATTTATTCTAAGTCAAGCTTAAACACTTTTCGATACGGGCTTTATCGAAACTATTTTTTTACATTGAACGAGTTTTTAAATCAAAGTAATTTTTACGTAAGCACTAATTCACTGCCCCCCTCTTAGTGCCGATTTCGGTCCTAACACTAGCTATGAAGCATCATTGAATGACAATGTGATTGAACTCGACCATAAAGTATCCCTCAACATGATATGACGGTATGCAATTGAACCATTCTAGCAAAAAATTCTATTAGCATTAAATTAATAATATCTACTAAAGGTCAAAAACTTTTAGGGTTTTTTGTTTTGATCCCCATCAAGTTTATGGAATGAGTACATTGAGCACAATGATGTTGACATCATTAGCACAAGCCTCATCCAAGCATAGTGATATAACAAAATACTCGGACAGATAGTGAAGTTAAGTTCCTATGATAATGAGAGGGGTTAGAGAAAAGTAAATAACAAGAAGAGTAGAAGATTAAAGTAAAGAAAGTCATAAGAGAAATAATACATAGTGAGTGACAGAGTCGAGAAAGAGAGCTATGTTGGCTCATGTCTAGTCAAGAAAAAGAGATAACACTGGGTTATGCTAAATTAAGTCACATTAAGATGAATCAAACTCTTTATCATTGTGTGTCTTTACTACATTGAGATGACTAGTTGAGTTATCTTATGTACTACATATGTGTTGACTCATGGACCACTTAACCATAAAGATCTTGTGTTTGATTGATTTATTATAACCTAGGTGAACCTCATCAAAATGTTAGGATCAAGAGCACTAAGAGGGGAGAATTAGTACAGCAGAAAACTTTCGACGATTGAAATTACGTTTGTACGTTGAAATCCGATTCTGACGTAAAAATCGTTTCGTGCAGATAATAACTTTGAAAGCTTACGGAAACGTATTTGAAGTAAAGTAAGGAAGACGGTTTACAGTTAAGATAAATAGCACAATGGAAATGCAAACCAGATTTTAGAGTGGTTCGGTCAAATGTGACCTACATCCACTTTCGGCTTCCTCCTCCAACGAGGTCATCGACGTCCACTAGAGGCCTTCCTTCAATAGGCGAAGGTCAACCACCCTTTTATAGTTTCAATCCTTTTGACGGGCTTAGGAGACAACCCTTACAGAATTTTCTCTCCTCTCTTGAAAGATCAAAACTTGGAAGAAAAGAGGGAGAACTTCTAGACTTTACAACACTTTTGAGCTCTAAAATCACAGAGTAAGATCAAGCTTTCAGTGTCCTTTCATGTAGGAAAGGGTGAGGTATATATAGGCCCCAAACTAGTTTGAATTTGGAGCTCAAAAATATCATTTCTTGGATTTTCGGGGTCCTGGCGGTACTACCTCCTGACTGGGGCGGTACAACTACCTGGCAGCTCAGAGACTAAGCTTCTGGGCAGTGCCACCGCCTGACAGGGGCGGTTGCACCACCCAGTCTCACTCAAAGATTGAGCCCAAGCGGTGCCATCGCTTGACTAGGGCGATTGCACCACTTGGCAGAGCTCAGAGACCGAGCTCGGGCAGTTCCACCACCCATTAGGGGCGGTTGCACCACCTAGCCTAGCTCAGAGACTGAGCCCTGGGCGGTGCCACCGCTGGCCAAGAAATCTGGGTCCGAATGGGCTGATCCATTCGGCCCAATTTGGGTCTATCAAGGGCCCAATTGCCCCAAGATTAAGTTAATGGGATCACCTCCCATTTCTAACTTAATCATCGTGCTAACTATGATATTTCTTAAGAAATTTACTGCAACTTGCTCCGGTGCGTCAATCGCTTCTTCCGACGAGCTTCGGACGAACTTCCGTTGATCATCTGAAAAACCCTCGGTGATGCTCCTGCGGACTTCTAGCAAACTCCTGGACTTGCGACGATCCATTTGGCGAGTTCCGACGAGCTTCTTTTGGCAAGCTCTTAGACTTCTCAGATTTATTCCCACAGAACCTCCGATGACCGTCCGAACTTTCGTTGAACTCTCGAACTCCCAACATGACCATAGTCTTGACTCGGGCGTAACTCCTGCTGCATGTCTTACTTTCATCATAGTTAATCTTGCACATGTAAAATAAAACTTCAATTGAGGCAATTAATCTTAAGCAATTAACCAAATTGTCCGGCATATCATTGGTCCCTCAACGCTTCGTCCGATTCTTCGACGCATTATCCTCTCTTGCAGCCTATTGCCCAATCGGCCAGTTGACTCTGTAACTCCGATATCCTTGGCACAACACCCGCTTTTCTTGGCCCGATGCCCAAGTCTATGACCCGAAGCCTTCTGTCGATACAACGACCGATCCACTCGCCCGACGTCCAATCTTTTGACATGTTCCTCTAGCACAACATGATTTTTTTTGCTTTAATTATCTCATCCTGATCGAAGCATCTTGCATCACTTAAAATGTAGATTAAATCATAAACATATATCAAGTGGTTTCATCATCAAATTACGAGATTCAACAATCTCCCCCTTTTTGATGATGACAACCACTTGATGACGGAGTTAACCTTAACTCCTGGAGTTTAAACAAACACTCCCTATCAATATGTCATATTGAGAGAACCTTGAATTCAAACTGAATTCAAGTCATTGCAAATTAATTCAACTTATTGCATGAAAAACATAATATCAAGTTTTATCATCATGCAATCTAATAATTAAAGATGTGCAAGTTTAGCATGTTTGCTTTTCATGAGATAGCAACTGTTTGCTTCTCTTTAGACTACAAGCAAGCAATTTTTATGATATGCAAGTTTTACTACATACAAGC
This sequence comes from Musa schizocarpa, assembly GCA_900464855.2. Classification (NCBI taxonomy): domain Eukaryota; kingdom Viridiplantae; phylum Streptophyta; class Magnoliopsida; order Zingiberales; family Musaceae; genus Musa; species Musa schizocarpa. The sequence goes on along the minus strand of LS990922.1, from coordinate 35,792,793 downwards.
TAGCAAAGATTTCAAAAGCTAATGCAAGATAGCTTTCTTGTGTAAGCTCATGATTCTTGCTTCCTTTGCAATGTTTGAGCTCGCAATTTTACTTTCATTACAAAGTGCAAGTTTAGCATATTTAGCATCTTGAAATAGGCAAGATAGAACGATTTTGCATTTTCTTAAGATTTCAAGCTAGCAATTATCAGTGATGTTCAAGATAGCAATTTCTTCTCTTTTGAGAAGTGGAATTTTTGCTTTCGTCTTGAATTGTGCAAGCTAGCTAGTTTGCCTCTTTTCATGATGTCTACGCTAGAAATTCTTGCACCCTCTTTGCCATTGTAAAAAAAAAGGGAAGACTCTTATATCAATTTTCAGATTATGACAAAGGTAAGTATCAATCTTATTTGTGCATCATTATATATTCAAATTAAAACATACACAATTTCAAAAACCTTATTTTTCATTCACGATACCGAAAAATAAATCAATCATCATTAATGAGCATATCATACATGATACTCAAACATTAAAATTTTTAAGTATTTATCAACATGTTGATCATGATACCAAACATTCATCGTTTAAAGCATTCATGATACACATCATATGCAATACATCATGTACATCATTGTCATAAGTATTGCATGCATCATTTCAAATTCATAAATATTTCATCATATGGCAAGATATCAGCAAGTAAAATTATGATGTAAATTCTTGATATCTTAACATGGCATATGACAATCATAGCATTTCTATCATCAATTTACCATATATTTCGATGCAAGCTTCCTTTGATATCTTAACATAATTCAAATTCAAATATGACACTAATAGTATCAATTCATATATTTCTCCCCCTTTGTCATCAATAAAAAGGAGAACGATATAAACAAATTTTAAAAGTAAGTGCGGTAATGATTCATGCCATAACTAGGTTTATGTCATTTTTTCAACAATGAGTGATAGGATATCAATTATAACAAACATCTCAAGAAAAACATGACATAGAGATAGCTTTCATTACTTCTTCCTTTTTATTTGTTATTATCTTTTTGCATGGAGGAAAGTCACTTGTGAGCTTACTCGAATGAAGTTAAAATTGATAAGATATTAAAGCACACTTTATTTTTACAAGGATTAAGATATGTGTGTGAATCAAATCCTTGCACGTAAAACTATTTCTCTAAAGATATAAGAAGGACTCATCGAATACATTTCTCGAAAGATATTTTTCATATGATAAGTCTATGAGAGATGCATTTGCTAGTTGATTCCATATTTCAAAAATCAATAATATATATCAAACTCGATATGATATTTGTTTATTAAGTCCGGAAGAGAATAATGTATCGAGAAAATCCGATTGTTATGATCAAGAGGATTCGAAAATGAAATTTAACACTTTCATGCATTCGGACATGGTTTTGCTATAGATTTTCAAATACAATCATGAAGATAAAACATGCTCATGATTATGAAAATTTTTGTATCCAAAACACATAATTTCCAACATATTATTAAGGCATGTAATAGTGTAAAATTCTCATTATAGCAATTATATCCTATCATGCATGATCAAATTTTCTCCTCATTTTATCATTGTAAACAAGAAAGAAGAGCAGAAAAACAAAATAGTGTAAAATATTTTAATCATTTCAAGGCATACAAGACATAAATACAATCACATCATGTCATGAAAAATAAAATCTCAAGGATCGTGTAAATACCAAAAGACATGATTCATTTAAATATTTTTTTTAATAAAATGCAAGAAGTTATGGTGAACGATCTTGATTTACATAAAGTTTCAAAACATAATTATCAAGATCATGGTTAGTTTTATAGATCTCCTCTTTAGGAAATGGTAAAAGGAAACGTAGGTGATATAAGATTTTGATTCATAAAGAAGATCTCAAGTAATTCCAATAAACCAAGATCATGATTTGGATAAAAATTCATTCAAATTCAAATCATCAAATCAAAATCATTTTTAAGAAATTCATAAAAAGATGATCAAATAGATTCATCAAATTCAATAAGATAGGGAAAAAGAATTTTTAAGAAACATGCTTTTCTCTTTTTAGCCATTTCTATTTATATGCTTTATTTCATAGAAGCTTGCCTTTTTCGTTTATGAAAACATGCATCAACGATTAGGATCAAAAAATAAATTTCATCATAAAAACCAACAAGTTCAATAAACCACAAAAATCATCATGTATAACTTTAAAATCTAAATCGTCAAATCATGGTATCAAAATTTTAATATTTTCATTACAACTTTATGCATTACTTCGAATCAAACATGATTTCATCAAAAATCGAGAAATAACAATGGAAATCAACATGACAAACATTATAACTTCTTAACCATGATTTCACATTTTCAATCAAAATCATTTTGTTTGTTTATCATAAAATATGTAATATTATCATTTTCGAAATTACTAGCATGATCATAATTTTTGTATTTTTATTTTTAAACATGTAATTTTTAAGAAAATTAATTCTAAACTAAAAAAAAAAATACATCATGAAAGCATCAAGTAATTTCAAAATAAATTAGGAGGATTTCGATTACCTCATTGTTGAAAGTGGTTAAGGCGTAGTTTTCCATCTCGTCTTTGTTGATTTTCTCCTCGTCTTCGGAGGATCTCGATTCATCCCACTTTGTGTTCTTCTTCTTGCGTTCAAAGCAAGTAGTTCCGTTCTTTTTGTTCTTAAATTTTTAAAATTTAATTTGTAGTTCTTGTTTACCATCACTTGAGCTTATGCTCGAGTGGTCTTTAAATGTTCTATGTCCCAAATATTTCCTGTTCTTTGGAATGTTGTTTTATTCATCATGTTCATCATGTGCATTGCGCACCATTTCATATGTCATCAATGAGCCGATAAGTTCTTCAAGTGAAAAAATATTTAAATCTTTTGTTTCTTATATTTGTTACTTTTGATTCCCAAGCTTTAGAAAGTGATCGTAAAACTTTGCTAACAAGTTCAAAATTTGATAAACATTTACCAAGAGCTTTTAAACCATTGATGAAATCCGTAAAACGGGTGTACATGTCAACAATGGTTTCGCTCGGCTTCATTCGAAAAAGCTCGAAATCATGCATTAAAAAATTGATTTTCGAATCTTTAACTCTAGAAGTGCCTTCATGTCTGATTTCCAGAGTGTGCCATATGTTGAAAGTCGTTTCGCATAAAGAAACCTGATTGAACTTATTTTTGTCCAAAGCGCAAAATAAGGCGTTAATAGCCTTTGCATTTAAAGAAAAATACTTCTTCTCCAAATCCGACCATTCATTCATCGGTTTAGAGGGAAGTTGAAAACCGTTTTCAACAATATTCCATAAATCCAAATTCATAGAAATCAAGAAAACTCTCATTCGAGTTTTCAAATTAGTGTAGTCCAATCCATTAAACAACGGTGGATGAACAACTGATAAGCCCTCTTGAAAGCCATGGAGAGCCATTTCTCTTGGGAGTAAATCCGAAATGAGAAAAACCGGGCTCTAATACCAATTGTTAGGATCAAGAGCACTAAGGGGGGGGGTGAATTAGTGTAGCGGAAAACTTTCGATGATTGAAACTACGTTTGTACGTTGAAATCCGATTCCGACGTAAAAATCGTTTCATGCAGATAATAACTTTGAAAGCTTACAGAAACATATTTGAAGTAAAGGAAGATAGTTTGCAGTTAAGATAAATAGCACAAAGGAAATGCAAACCAGATTTTAGAGTGATTCGGTCAAACGTGATCAACATCCACTTTCGGCTTCCTCCTCCGACGAGGTCACCGATGTCCACTAGAGGCCTTCCTTCAATAGGCGAAGGCCAACCACCCTTTTACAGTTTCACACCTCTCAACGGGCTTAGGAGACAACCCTTACATAATTTTCTCTCCTCTCTTGAAAGATCAAAACTTGAAAGAAAAGAGGGAGGAGAACTTCTAGACTTTACAACACTTTTGAGCTCTAAAATCACATAGTAAGATCAAGCTTTCAGTGCCCTTTCATGCAGGAAAGGGTGGGGTATATATAGGCCCCAAACTGGTTTGAATTTGGAGCTCAAAAATATCATTTCCCGGATTTCCGAGGTCCTGGCGGTACTACCTCCTGACTGGGGTGGTACAATCGCATGGCAGCTCAGAGACTGAGCTTCTGGGCGGTGCCACCGCCTGACAGGGGCAGTTGCACCACCCAATCTAACTCAGAGACTGAGCCTAGGCGGTGCCACCACCTGACTGGGGCGGTTGCACTGCTTGGCAAAGCTCGGAGACCAAGCTCGGGCGGTTCCACCGCTTGTCAGCGGCGGTTGCACCGCCCAGCCTAGCTCGGAGACTGAGCCCTGGGCGGTGTCACTGCTGGCTAAGAAATCTGGGTCCTAATGGGCTGATCCATTCGGCCCACTTTGGGTCTGTCAAGGGCCCAATTGCCCTAAGATTAAGTTAATGGGATCACCTCCCATTTCTAACTTAATCATCGTGCTAACTATGATATTTCTTAAGACATATACTGCAACTTGCTTCGGTGCGTCAATCGCTTCTTCCGGTTAGCTTCCGGCGAACTTCCGTCAATCATTCGATGAACCCTTGGTGATGCTCCTACGGACTTTCGGCAAACTCTTGGACTTGCGATGATCCACATAGTGAGTTCCGACGAGCTTCTTTTGGCAAGCTCCTGGACTTCTCGGATTTGTTCCCGCAGAACCTCCGATGACCATCCGGACTTCCATCGAACTCTTGAACTCCCAACGTGATCATAGTCTTGACTCTGGCGCAACTCCTGTTGTATGTCTTACTTTCATCGTAGTTAATCTTGCACATGTAAAACAAAATTTTGATCGAGACAATTAATCCTAAGCAAGTAACCAAGTTGTCCGACATGTCATTGGTCCCTCGACGCTTCGTCCGATTCTTTGGTGCATCATCCTCTCCTATGGCTTATTGCCCAATCGACCAATTGACTCTGTAACTCTAATATCCTTGGCGCAAAACCCGCTCTTCTTGGCCCGATGCCCTTGTCCATGACCCAAAGCCTTCTGTCGATACGTCGACCGATCCACTAGCCCGACGTCCAATCTTCTAACATGTTCCTCTAGCATAACATGATTTTTCCTACTTTAATTGTCTCATCCTGATCGAAGCATCCTGCGTCACTCAAAATGCAGATTTAATCATAAACATATATCAAGTGGTTTCATCATCAAAATACGAGATTCAACAATCTCCCCATTTTTTATGATGACAACCACTTGATGACGGAGTTAACCTTAACTCTTGGAGTTTAAACAAACTCCCCTTATCAATATGCCATATTGATAGAACCTTGAATTCAAATCATTACAATATTTATCATGAATACTTGCAATACGTTATTATGAACTTATGCATAACATCATACTTCTCCCCTTTGGCATCAACAGAAAGGAGAAGTTCTAACTCTAATGTGTTTGTAGTATTAATTCAACTTATTGCATGAAAAACATAATATCAAGTTTTATCATCATGCAATCTAGCAATTAAAGATGTGCAAGTTTAGTATGTTTGCTTTTCATGAGATAGCAACTGTTTGCTTCTCTTTATACTACAAGCTAGCAATTTTTACGATATGCAAGTTTTACTACATACAAGCTAGGAAAGATTTCAAAAGCTAATGCAAGATAGCTTTCTTGTGTAAACTCATGATTCTTGCTTCCTTTGCAATGTTTGAGCTCGCAATTTTGCTTTCGTTGCAAAGTGCAAGTTTAGCATGTTTATCATCTTGAGATAGGCAAGATAGAACATTTTTGTATTTTCTTGAGATTTCAAGCTAGCAATTATCGGTGATGTTCAAGATAGTAATTTCTTCTCTTTTGAGAAGTGGAATTTTTGCTTTTGTCTTGAATTGTGCAAGCTAGCTAGTTTGTCTCTTTTCATGATGTCTACGCTAGAAATTCTTGCTCCCCCTTTGTCATTGTCAAAAAGAAGGGAAGACCCTTATATCAATTTTTAGATTATGACAATGGTAAGTATCAATCTTATTTGTGCATCATTATATATTCAAATTAAAACATACATAATTTCAAAAACCTTATTTTTCATTCACAATATCGAAAAATAAATCAATAATCATCAATGAGCATATCATACATGATACTCAAACATTAAAATTTTAAAGCATTTATCAACATGTTGATCATGATACCCAACATTCATCATTTAAAGCATTCATGATACACATCATATGCAATACATCATGTACATCATTGTCATAAGTATTGCATGCATCATTTCAAATTCATGAATATTTTATCATATGGCAAGATATCAGTAAATAAAATTACGAAGCAAGTTCTTGATATCTTAACATAGCATATGACAATCATAGCATTTCTATCATCAATTTACCATATATTTCAATGTAAGCTTCTTTTGATATCTTAACATAATTCAAATTCAAATATGGCACTAATAGTATCAATTCATATATTTCTCCCCCTTTGTCATCAACAAAAAGGAGAACGATATAAACAAATTTTAAACGTAAGTGCGGTAATGATTCATGCCATGACTAGGTTTATGTCATTTTTTCAACAATGAGTGATAGGATATCAGTTATACAAATATCTCAAGAAAAACATGACATGGAGATGGCTTTCATTACTTCTTTTTCTTTATTTGTTACTATCTTTTTGCATAGAGGAAAGTCACTTGTGAGCTTACTTGAATGAAGTTAAAATTGATAAAATATTAAAGCACACTTCATTTTTACAAGTATCAAGATATGTGTGTGAATCAAATCCTTGCACGTAAAACTATTACTCTAAAGATATAAGAAGGAATCATCAAATCCATTTCTCGAAAGATATTTTTCACATGATAAGTCTACGAGAGATACATTTGCTAGTTGATTCCATATTTCAAAAATCAATGATATGAATCAAACTCGATATGACATTTGTTTATTAAGTCCGGAAGAGAATAATATATCGAGAAAATCCGATTGTTAGGATCAAGAAAATCCGAAAATGAAATTTAACACTTTCATGCATTCAGACATGGTTTTGCTATAGATTTTCAAATACAATCATGAAGATAAAACATGCTCATGATCATGGAAATTTTTGTATCCAAAACACAATTTCCAACATGTTATTAAGGCATGTAATAGTGTAAAATTCTCATTATAGCAATTATATCCTATCATGCATGATCAAAATTTCTCCTCATTTTATCATTGTAAACAAGTAAGAAGAGGAGAAAAATAAAATAATATAAAATATTTTAATCATTTCAAGGCATATATGTCATAAATACAATTACCTCATGTTATGAAAGATAAAATCTCAAGTATCGTGTAAATACCAAAAGACATGATTCATTTAAATAATTTCTTTAATAAAATGCAAGAAGTCATGGTGAACGATCTTAATTTACATAAAGTTTCAAAACATAATTATCAAGATCATGGTTAGTTTTATAGATCTCCTCTTTAGGAAATGGTAAAAGGAAACGTAGGAGATATAAGATTTTGATTCATAAAGAAGACATCAAGTAATTCTAGTAAACCAAGATCATGATTTGGATAAAAATTCATTCAAATTCAAATCGTCAAATAAAAATCATTTTCAAGAAATTCATAAAAGATGATCAAATATATTCATCAAAGTCAATAAGATAAAGAAAAAGAATTTTGAAGAAACATGCTTTTCTCTTTTTAGCCATTTCAATTTATGTGATTTATTTTATAGAAGCATGTCTTTTTCATTTATGAAAACATGCATCAACGTTTAGGATCGAAAAATAAATTTCATCATAAAAACCATCAAGATCAATAAACCACAAAAATCATCATGTATAACTTTAAAATCTCATGCACAGAATCGTCAAATCATGGTATCAAAATTTCAATATTTTCATTACAACTTTATGCATTACTTCGAATCAAACATGATTTCATCAAAAATCGAGAAATAACAATGGAAATCAACATGATAAACATTATTACTTCTTAACCATGATTTCACATTTTCAATCAAAATCATTTTGTTTGTTTATCATAAAATATGCAATATTATCATTTTCAAAATTACTAGCATGATCATAATTTTTGTATTTTTATTTTTAAACATGTAATTTTTAAGAAAATTAATTCTAAACTAAAAATGAAAATACATCATGAAAGCATCAAGTAATTTCAAAATAAATTAGGGGGATTTCGATTACCTTATTATTGAAAGTGGTTAAGGCGTAGTTTGCCACCTCGTCTTTATTGATTTTCTCCTCTTCTTCGGAGGAGCTCGATTCATCCCACTTTGTGTTCTTCTTCTTGCATTCAAAGCAAGTAGTTCCGTTCTTTTTGTTCTTAAATTTTTGTTTCTTAAATTTTTTAAATTTCATTTGTAGTTCTTGTTCACCATCACTTGAGCTTATGCTCGAGTGGTCTTCAAATGTTCTTTGTCTCAAATCCTTCCTGTTCTTTGGAAGGTTGTTTTGTTCATCATGTTCATCATGTGCATTGCACACCATTTCATATATCATCAATGAGCCGATAAGTTCTTCAAGTGGAAAAATATTTAAATCTCTTTTTTCTTGTATTTGTTACTTTTGATTCCCAAGCTTTGGAAAGTAATCGTAAAACTTTGCTAACAAGTTCAAAATTCGAGAAACATTTGCCAAGAGCATTTAAACCTTTGACGACATCCGTAAAATTGGTGTACATGTCAACAATGGTTTTGCTCGGTTTCGTTCGAAAAAGCTCGAAATCATGCATTAAAAAGTTGATTTTTGAATCTTTAACTCTAGAAGTGCCTTCGTGTGAGATTTCAAGAGTGTGCCATATGTCGAAAGTCGTTTCGCACAAAGAAACCCGATTAAACTCATTTTTGTCCAAAGCGCAAAATAAGGCATTGATAGCCTTTGCGTTTAAAGAAAAATACTTCTTCTCCAAATCCTGTTGAATCTCGAATTTTGATGATGAAACTAATTGATTGTGTTTAGATGTTTAACTGCATTTTGAGTAATGTAGGTCTACTCGATCAGGATTAGAGAGTTGATGTAGGAGGAATTGACGTTGCGCCAAAGGAGATCACGTTAGGATATTGGATGGCAGAAGGCTTCGGACGTCGGGCATCGGGCCAAGGAGAGCAGAATTACGCCAAGGATATCGGGGTTGCGGAGGTCAACCACCATTTGGGCAACAAGCCGCAAGAGAGGACGATGCACTGAAGAATCGGACGAAGCGCCAACCAATGATGTGCCAGGCAATAGAATGTCAATTCGTGTTGTAATAATTGTCTAGATCGGAGTAGAGTTTTAGTTTGTGTGTGCAGGAATTGTTGGGAAATCAACGGGGGGCGACATCATATGCGCAGCGGAAGAACAAGAAAACAAAAATCCCCGATTCCCAAAAAGATGTTCGTCGTCGTGCGAAGATTGGTGCGAAAAAATCCGCAAAACACAAAACTGCGTATAGAGATTGTGTTACCTAGGGAGATCGTATATCCCTGTTTCCTTGCAGATCCTTAGGAGAGGGTGAAGGAGGTCAAGCGTCCTCCTCTCTAGCGGTGATCCACACAGCAGGGTTGCGGCGACCCTCCTCAAAACTCCGGGCCTCGAGGTGGAGAGGAGAGGAGAATAGGAAAGGCAAGCAAAGACTCTAGCCTATGAGGGCTGTGAATCCCTCCTATTTATAGAGATCCCGTGTCAAACCCTAATGGGTCCTTCCCTAGTGGGTATTGGATCTGCATCCAATAAGACAAGGGCTCCATCGGATATCTCATATCGAGAACCTCTACTCATCGCAATGCCTACCATATGTGTGTGACCCTCTAGGCCCAATATCGAAGCTGGCCGTGAGTCATACTTGTCGAACTCCTTTAACTTCGGTGAATTATTATCTCTGTAATAATTCACTCGACTCATCGATTACGGACGTATTTAGGCCACTCACGCCAGTAGTCCCCGCACGATCTGGGGAATCCAATCCATTGGACTGTGTCGTCCTCGATTACCATGTACCTATAGTCCCTCATCCATCTAATATATCCAGAGACCAGATATCGAGCATGGTGTTGTCGGACCCATACGGTTTCTACCGAAGTCTCGCTCTAATCGGATTCTCGGGAGAACTCTTTTCTCTCAACCCGAATGACCACGGCAGGGATTTGTCGAAAGCAAGAACACATGGGATATTCCTCTCATGACGCCGAGAGAGTGGATGATCCTCTATCGACACTCAATAGCCCTTTGAAGGTCGACTACCACTCCCAATGACCCATTTGTACTAGATGCGGGACAGCCAAACCTATAAGTTCGGTATCAAAGAGTGGAGCACTCATATAAGACATCCTTGGTGTCTCAAGTCTAAGGACAGGATACACCATTGGGACTACGGAATCATTTGTCGACAATAAGGCATCATCAACCATCCAGCATTC
>LS990922.1:35142386-35177386 GCA_900464855.2 Musa schizocarpa | reverse complement strand
GGAAGCTCGCTGGAAGGTTCGTTGGAAGTTCGCGTATCTCGCCAAGAAAGATCGGAGCTTACCGAAGATGCTCGTTGGAACTCGCCAAGATCAAATCGTGAAGTTTAGGAGCTAACTGGGAGTCCATAGAATGGTTTCCGAGAGTTTATCGGAAGACCGTCCGAAGTTCGCCGAAAGCTCGCCAAAAGAAGTCTTGACTTGCGAACTTTGTAATAGCTTAGGAAATGTCTTTAAATTCATAGTTAGCACGTTAATTAGGGTTAGGATTAGGTGTTAATCCTATAACCCAAGTAGGGGCCAATTGAGCCCGAGTTCGGATTGGTTTGGGCCAAGTTTGGAGCCCAACCAGTGAGCTAAAATAGTGTAGGCAATGGCACTGCCAGATTAGGTGGTGGCACCTCCTAGAACCCGAGAACTGAGCAGTGGCACCGCTGGACTGAGCAGTGGCACCGCCCAACACTCGAGAGATCCGACGGTGGCACCGCCAACCTCGGAAACCCAAGAGAATTTAAATTTTGGAGCCCAAATTTGAATCCTCTTAGGCCCTATAAATACCCCTCAATTCTCAGCTAAGATTACAACTTTTGAGAAGTAAGAGAGTAAGCTAAAAGTCTTTAATAAGTTTTTGTTTTTCAAATTGCTTGAGTGTTCACCTCCTCCCATCTTGTTGAAAAGAATTGTGAGAGTGTGAACCACTTGTAAAAGTTGCAAGAGTATTAGTCCTTCTCCTATAAAGAGATTTGCTAATGGAAGTTGAGAGCCTCTTCGAAGAAGGTTTCGCAAGTGGATGTAGGTCATTTTGACCAAACCACTTTAAAACTACTGTGTTATCTGGTTTGCATCCTACTCTTGTCATTTATATACTGCAAACTTCTTTACTTCGTCACTACGCTTCCATATGCTTCTAAGTTATCAAGCTTCCAAAATCAGTTTTCATCGATATTGTTTTTTATCTTACGAAAGTTTTTAAACCAACGTTAATTTACCGTTGCACTAATTCACCCCCCCCCTCTTAGTGCCGCTCTGATCCTAACAATTGGTATCAGAGTCCGGTATTTCTCATTTTGGATTTATACCCGAGAGAAATAGCTCTTCATGGCTTTCAAGAGGGCTTTTTTATTGTTCGTCCATCGTTGTTTAACATATTGGACTACACTTATTGGAAAACTCGAATGAGAGTTTTCTTTATTTCTATGAATTTGGATTTATTGAATATTATTGAAAATAGTTTTCAACTTCCCTCTAAACCGATGAACGAATGGTCGGATTTGGAGAAGAAGTATTTTCCTTTAAACGTAAAGGCTATAAATGCCTTATTTTGCGCTTTGGACAAAAATGAGTTCAATCGGATTTCTACGTGCGAAACCACTTTTGATATTTGGTGAACACTTGAAATCACACACTAGGGAACTAGTAGAGTCAAAGACTCGAAAGTTAACATTTTATTGCATGATTTTGAGCTTTTTCGAATGCAACCAAGTGAGACGATAGGCGATATGTACACCCGTTTCACGGATGTCGTCAATAATCTAAGAGTTCTTGGTAAATCTTTTTCAAATTTTGATCTCATAAGCAAGATCTTAAGATCCCTTCCAAAAAGGTGGGATCCTAAAATAACCGCAATACAAGAAACAAAAGATTTAAATATTTTTCCACTTGAAGAACTAACTAGTTCATTGATGACATATAAAATGGTGTACAATGCACATGATGAACAAAATCACCTTCCAAAGAATAGGAAGGATTTGAAACTCTAGACAAATGAATACCACTTGAGCGATGACTCAAGTGATGAGGACAATGAGGAACTTGAACTTCGAACACTAAATCTTAATAAGTTTATTTAATAAAAATCTAAAATAAATAATAAACTTGAATAGAGGAAGATGCCAAAGAAGAGGAAGGCAACCAAGGATGAATCAAGAACTTCCAAAGGTGAAACGACGAATTGGGCTTTGATGGGTTTCGACTACAAGATAAGTAACTCAACTCTTTTGAATTATTTTAAAATTACTTGAAGTTTTTAATGAGTGCTTAATTTAGATAGTAGGAATAGGAAATAAAAAAATTATTTTTTAAAAATTATATCATGTTTTTCTTTTTAGCATCTTTTGAAAAATTAAAAAAAAAATTGATCATGAAAAGTATATTGCAAATGTTTATGTTTTGAAATGTTGAATGATGTATGCATCATTAGGGATGATAATTATATGATATGTGATAATGCTTAGGATTAATCCATGCATGTGTATCTTGATGATTTTATGTCATGCATAATGATCATGCTTAATAAATTTCGAAATTATGCATGATGAATCTTGTGATTTATGGATTATTAATTTTTACCATAATAAAGTGCCTTATTAATCTTTGTTGTAACAAATCTTACACTTTCGGTTTTAAACATGATATATGTTTTTATTTGGCATAAATAAAACAAAATCATATGTTTTGAAACAACTGAAAAGAGGAAAACATTCTTGAAAATTATTTTGCTCAATCTTATTTATTTTGATGAATCCATTTGTATTATCTTTGTGAATCTCTTGGATTTTGATAATGATTTTGATGATTTAAATTTGAATAAATTTTTATTGAAATCATGATCTTGATCTTTTGAAATTTATAATATGAAATCCTTTATGAATCAAGATTTCTTACTCTTTATTCTCTTACATTTTGAGAAAATTTTCAATATGAATCATAAGTGTTCTTATGTATGAATTGAAATCTTTTTCTCCTACGTTTCCTTTTGTGATTTACTAAAGAGAATATCATTTTTAAAAATTCTTAACTTAAAATTTAATTTAAAAATCTCTTATAATTTGATCTCCTAAGATTTTTCTTTGATTATTTATGAGAAGGCTTTTCAAAAAGTAATCATGTCTTTTGGCATTCACATATTCTAATATTTTGTGGTATGATTTTTATGTAATTCCTTGTATTCATGAAATGTTTATCTCATCACCCAATTATTTTCTCCTTGATATTCCTTATGTAATGATATGAATACATGAAATATTCATTAATTTGTTTTGATGAAAAGTTATGATCATGAATGGTAGGATGAAATTTGACAAGTTAATACTATCGTGATTTGAAACATTTATGGTTTGAAATTATGTATGCAATTGTTTTTTATTGTGATGATATATGCATATAATGTGTATCATGAATACTTTATTATCATACATGAAAATAGTGATAAATATTTTGAAAATAAATGTTTGTATCATGTTAGATGATTTTACATTTTGTGCATGATGAGTTATAGTGATGATTGAAACAATGATTGAAATAATATGAATGATGATTTAGAATCATGCATATAATGATGAGTTTATATATTTTAAAAATATATATGATGATTTGGTATTATGTATGCAATACTTTAACGTATGATAATGATGCATGCAATGATGAAATATTCATGATAAAATTATTATTTTGATATTCATGATTTGAATCTTCCTTTCTTTTTGCCAATGACAAAGGGGGAGAAAGACTTGCTAATGTGCTATCTTGAATTGATGTAAAGGGTCATCTTAAAAAGAAATTAGCTAGCTTGCACAAGTCAAGAAAATGTAAAAACTTACTTACTTTCTTGCACATCTAAAGAGAAGATGCAAATGTAACACTTGCCAAATTATTTGCTTGCCTCATGTAAAACATTGTCCCTTGCTAGGTTGGCATTTTGCTAAGGAAGTAAAACTTGCAAGCTTGCACTTCTCAGAAAGAGAAGAAATATCTTGCCTATCGAAAGAAGCAAAAAGTGCAAAACTTAGAAAACTTGCAACAAAATTGCTCTTGCCATGCTTTGTATCAAAAATATGTTGATATCCTTAAAAGCATCGTATTAAATTTTTTAGTGTATCGCAATGTATCACATATAACGCAAATTAAAATTTTTTAGACTATTATCATATCATGTTTAACAATTGATATATTTCATTGATATGATAAATTATCATCTCATGATGTATCACATAATGATATTATGATTTGCTATTGTATCATGTGATCCTTGGTGAATTTTCATATTGGTATCCTTCATGAAATGATTTCTTTGTATTTTTGTCTTGTATGTATCATGTGATGATTGAAATATTGATTGATGCAAATTTATAATTTATATAAAAGTTTAAATCATTGGTTCCTCTCCTTCTTTTCGGTAATGACATAGGGGGAGAAAGATTGCTAGCTCAAGGCAAATGTTGGCTAGCTTGTACTCTTCCCTTCTTTTCGATAAAAACAAAGGGGAGAAAGCTTTTGCTAGTTAGAACATGCAAAGAAAAGCAAAGTACAATCTTGCACAAGAAGGAAGTATTGAATTGCCATGATTGAACTTAAGAATCTTGCTATGCTTTTGTGCTTATATGTTGTGATGAAAATCTAGCTTTATGTTGCAAAAACTTGCATATCTTTTAAAATAGCTAGAGCTACTTCTCCTTTTTTTGATGACATAGGGGGAGAAGTATATTGATGACTTCATGCATTGAATTGAATATTTTATATATATTTACATGATGGTTTAAATATTTTTCATAACATGTGATGAATGTTACTTGGATTTGGGACAATCCAAGTGTTCTATCAATGACATATTGATAAGGGGAGTTTGGTTAAACTCCGGGAAGTTAAGGTTAACTCCGTTAGTCATTAATTAGTTGTCATCATCAAAAAGGGGGAGATTGTTGAATCTCAGATTTTGATGATGAAACTAATTGATTATGTTTAGATGTTTAACTGCATTTTGAGTGATGCAGGTCTACTTGATCAGGATTAGAAAGTTGACACAAGAGGAATTGATGTTACGCTGGAGGAGATCACGTCAGGAAATTGGACAGCATAAGACTTCGGACATCGGGCATCGGGCCAAGGAGAGTGGAATTGCGCCAAGGATATCGGGGTTGCGGAGGTCAACCGCCAATTGGGCAACAAGCCGCAAGAGAGGACGATGCGCTAAAGAATCGGACGAAGCGCCAACCAATGACGTGCCGGGCAACAGAATGTCAATTCGCGTTGTAATAATTGTCTAGATCGGATTAGAGTTTTGGCTTGCATGTGTAGGATTAACTACGATAACGATGAAGACATAAAGCGAAACAAAGTGCGGAGTCAAGCACGAAGGATTCGTTGGGAGTTCGAGAGTTCGACGAAAGTCCGAAGGTTCGTCGGGAATGCTGCTGGAACTAGCCAAAAATGAGTAGGGAGCTTGCCGAAGGGTTTTTCGGAAGCTCACCGGAAGGTTCGTTGGAAGTTCGCGGAGCTCGCCGAGAAAGATCGAAGCTTGCCGAAGAAGCTCGTTGGAACTTGCCAAGATCAAATCGTGAAGTCTAGGAGCTTGCCAGGAGTCTGCAGAATGGTTTCCGAGAGTTTATCAGAAGACCGTCGGAAGTTTTGACTTCGAAATTTGTAATAGCTTAGAAAATATCTTTAAATTCGTAGTTAGCACGTTAATTAGGTTAGGATTAGGTGTTAATCCTATAACCCAAGTAGGGGCCAATTGGGCCCGGTTCGGACTAGTTTGGGCCAAGTTTGAAACCCAACCAATGAGCTGAAATAGTGTAGGCGGTGGCACTGCCAGATTAGGCGATGGCACCGCTTAGAACCCGAGAACTGAGCGGTGGCACCGCCCAGCACCTGAGAGATCCGGCGGTGGCACCGCCAGCCTCGGAAACCCAAGAGAATTCAAATTTTGGAGCCCAAATTTGAATCATCTTGAGGTATATAAATACCCCTCAATTCTCAGCTGAGATTATAACCTTTGAGAAGCAAGAGAGTGAGTTAAAAGTCTTAGCAAAGTCTTTAACAAGTTTTTATTTTTCAAATTGCTTGAGTGTTCACCTCCTCCCATCTTGTTGAAAAGAATTGTGAGAGTGTGAACCACTTGTAAAGGTTGTAAGAGGGATATTAGTCCTTCCCTTACAAAGAGATTTGCTAATGGAAGTTGGGAGCCTCTTTGAAGAAGGCTTCGCAAGTGCATGTAGGTCATTTTGACCGAACCACATTAAAACTACTGTGTTATCTGGTTTGTATTCTACTCTTACCATTTACATACTGCAAACTTCTTTACCTAGTCACTACGCTTCCATACACTTCTAAATTATCAAGCTTCCAAAATCAGTTTTCATCAATATTATTTTTTATCGCATTTAAAGTTTTTTAAAATAGCGTTATCGCTGTACTAATTCACCCCTCTTATCGTCGCTCCGATCCTAACAAAATTAACTGTATAAAATGTCAATGATTTATAGCTAATCTTGATTCAAATTCGATGTTCCAAACTTATTGTCAGGATGAGTTGGTTCAATAAAGTATCATGCAAAAACTGCATTATGGGTGTACTTGATAAATTTTGTTTTAATATTTGATCTAGTAACTTGTACAAAGTTTAGAATTTAAATGATTCAAAAAGCCCAGAGTGAGTTACCATACATGGACCCTATTATAAATGGTTTTGGTAATCAAAAAAATTAAGCGAGTAGTTATTTATATGCGTGGTTTCATGAGATTGTCGAGCATTAGGAGTTATTTGGATCCAACACTTTGTTTGGCGTCATCGTGCATACCACGTAAGCCACTCATCCTACATAATTGGTTGATAAGGCGTTCGAATATGATATTATGTTTCAAACGAATTATGCACATATCACATCCCATTCTCATTACCAATAGAGCAAATTCTAAAAAAATACTCAAATGTTTTATTTTTTTTCTGCATAGCACCTTTTTTTTGTTTTCGTAGAGCATTTTTAATTTTCTAAAAGATAAAATTTTATTTAGATTTTTTTTATTAAATATTTTTATATTGAAAGCTTAGTACTAAGGAGCTCATTATGAACCATAAGATTTAAATATGATTTATAAAAATATATATTAAATTACAAAAAAAAAAGGGGGAAAACATATAGTACTATCAAGCAAAGGAGTGTGTCACCTCATACTTGCTATACATTAACACCTAGTGACATTTCGATGTATTCTTACCATTGGCATCAGGCTTATCTAAATATTTATAATTGGAGAACACAAGTTAGAGTTCCATTCCCCTTATACTAGAGAGAGAAATTGAAGCAGAAGAGAAGTGTTAAATCTGATCGTATAGAATATTTGTGCTTTGGTTCTTTATTATCACGAGTTAATAGTAGAGTCTTATCCCTTTCTAATAGCATAAACCTCAATTGAGTAGTAAACTTACAATTCTAGAATTATAAGAATCCTAACCTATCTACTTTGTTTTAATTGTAATGTTATGTATAAAACTCTTATTGGAGCAAAATCTCTTTTATTGGAAACTAGACTCTTAAATCTTTTCTTTAAAATATTATTTAAATAATTTAAAATATAAATACCTTTCGAAATATTTATCTTAATTAATATCTTAAATTATACTAAATAGAGACAAAATGATCTAACATAGCTATCTTTTGAATCAAGCAAAATCACTTATGTTGGAAATTAGACTCCTAAGTCATTCCTTATATATTTTATTTAAATGATTTCAAGTATAAATATCCATTCAAATATTTATTTCAATTGATCAATTAAAATATACTTAAATAGAGATAAAATGATCTAACCTATTTACATTCAATTGCTTAATATCATTTTATGAATAATTTTAAATTATATAAAACTTATTTGATTAGAAGGTAGACTCATATATCTTTCTTAAAATACCTTACCTGAATAAATTGAAGCACAATTGTCTATTCAGATGTCTTCTATAATTTACCTTACAAGTTCTAGCAAAATCAATTATTCTGAAACTTATATAATTCTTACTTCTATCTTTAGGAATTTGGTTTCAACTAAGATCATCCCTCAAATCAGACTTGTTTTGCTAGTTTAAACTCTCGTATCTCTTAAACACTGATTCTTACTATAATTAAACGAGCTACGCATATGTTTAAGTTAGCTTTGATATTGCTATATATATATATATATATATATATATATATATATATATATATATATATGCTTTTGTTGTTTCATTTGTGCTTTTGATATAATCTTACTTTTTTATTCAGAGTGTCCTTATTGTACTTCTATGAAATACTTAGTTCCTTTTTTAAAAAATAGAAAAGTAATATGTTATGTCTATGGAGCCGGAATGACCTCAAGACTTATACACATAAAAAAATGAGTGAAATTATTTTATGTTATACTATCACTACATCATCTAAGTTTCATTGATATGGTTGAAATATAATTTTAACTAAAATCTTCCCTTAAATGAGTCTTATGTTATTGTTTTTAAACCCCATTTATCTCTTAGTCACATTCTTATTATAATTGAATGAGTTATGCAAATATTCATGTTAAATTTGATATTGCTTCATACATACACATATATGTTTTTATTATTTAACATGTGTTTATAATACATTCTTACTTTCTTGATCAAAATGTCTTTAATGTACTCTAGTATTTGTGGGATATTTTGGTCCCTTTGCAAAAAAAAAAAAAAAAAGAGAATTATGTTATATTATACAGCCTATGATGCTTTATATGACCTCAATTACTTCATCCAATAGATAAAGCTCCTAGATGTGAGAGACTAATATTAATAGAAATGGGTAAATAATGTTTATGTTAAGATGCTACTCCACTTTTTATGTTCCTTATATATGGTTCCAAATAATATGTTTATGTGTTTTTATATATTTCTTTGATATGAATGAATTAAATAAAATATCAAATATGACTCTACTCTAAAGTTCATGTCTTATCTTTTAATCATAATTACTAATATGTTGCTCTTTGTTCCTTTGTTATTAATGAATCAAATAAAATGATAAATATGACTCTTGAGCTCATATCTTTTAATCTTGTTGCTATGTAAATATTTAAGGTTAGCTTGTCACTTATACTTATGTTAGATTTGGGCTGGGTAGTAGAATGTTAGAAGATTATGACTTATTTTAGAGTTTTTTATGTCATTATAAAAGAACACTTTGATTGTAATATTGTCCAAGAAGTATGAGTTGATATTTAATGTTGTAACTCTTAAAAGACATAATGTTTAGAAAGTTTAGAGATGTTAAATTGAAGTTTTCATGTTTTGATGTGAATATATGATGGTTGGTTTATAGATATAACGTTTCCTTGATCTTATGAGTTATAAGCGATTGATAAAATTTATTGAGTTGGCTTAAGATTTTTGGCTCTATTAAGTGATATAATAAATTATTATAAACTGCATAGATTTTTATTGTGCGACTTAGAATTGATTTTTTTTTGTATCCTCAATAATATGTTATGGATCTTGGGTGTTAAATTTTGGATGGTTGAAAATTTTCTAATCTATGATAGGTTCACACCTTTGTAATATGATGTTATAAATATTAATTTGGGGGTGTAACATAGGTGGTATCCGTTTAATATCTGATTTTGATGATGAAATCAACTTATAAGTATTTATAATTTGATATGCATTTTGAGTGACGCAAGATACTTCGTTCAGGGAGAGATAATTAAAGTATGAAGAATCATGTTGGGCCAGAGGAAAACATGTCAGAAGATTAAACGTCGGGCCGGAGGATCGGTCGACGTATAAACAGAAACCTTTAGGCCATGGATTCGTGCATCGGGCCAAGAAGAGCGGATATTGCGTCAAGGATATTGGAGTTGCGAAGGTTAACTGACCGATTAAGTAATAGGTTGCAAGAGAGGACGATGCGCTGAAGAATCAAACGAAGTGTCGATGGACCAATGACATGTCGGACGAAATGATTCATGCTTGATAATAATTGTCTAAATTGAAGTATGTTTTTATGTGTGCAGGATTAACTATGATAGCAAGGCATAAAGTAAAATGAAATTTCGGAGTCATGAACATGATTTCGTTAGGAGTTCGAGAGTTCGTCGGAAGTCCGGACGTTCATCGAAAGTTCTGCCGGAACCAACTAAGAAGTTTAGGATCTTGCCAAAGAAGCTCGTCAGAATTCGCCAAGAAGATCGTCGTGAAGTCCAGGAGCTTGCTGGGAGTCTGCTGGAAAATTACCGAGAGATCGTCAGAAGTTCGTCGGAAGAAATCGGACTTATCTTGCTTAGAATATGTCTTAGAAATCTTAGTTAGCACATAATTAGAGTTAGGATTGGGAGGTAATCCCATTAACTCTACTAGGAGTCAACTAAGCCCGAACTTAGGTTGGTTTGGGCCAGATTCAAGGCCCAACCAGGGTGCTGAAAGCCTGGCCAATGGTGGCACCGCTTGGGGAACAGCACCCTAGGAATTCTAGGCGGTGGTACTGCTGACAGTGAATGCTGCCAACGGTGGTACCGCCCCTGTCAAGTGATGGTACCGCACAGTGATAGATCCTACGGCGATAGTACCGCCCAAGAATGGTGGTGGTACCGCCAGTACCTAGGAAACATGGGATGAGACCTTTTTAGGCTCCGAGTTTGAATCAATTTGAAGCCTATAAATACTCATTTCATCCCTTGTTAACTAACACAAGCACATAAAATTTAAAAAGGGAAAAATGCTATTGTAATCTCTTGTGAGAATCCTCCTCTTCTAATCTAAGTGTTAGAATAAATTGAGAGAGGAGTGAGTACTTATAAAGGTTGTCTCCTAGACCTGTGAAAAAGAGAAGAGGGGTGTAAGAAGGAGTTTGATCTTTGCATATTAAAGAAAGATCGATAGTGGATGCCGGTGGCCTCAACGGAAGAGGAATCGGTGGAGTGGATATAGTCACGATGACCGAACCACTATAAAACTCGATTTGCATTTCTATTTGAGCAATTTATCTTTACTGCAAATTTTACTTGCTTATTGCTTCCAATATATTTACGAACATGTTTCAAGTTAAGATCTTTATAAAATGGTTTTCGTTGGAATCAGTTTTAATGTAGGAAGATTTTCGAACCGACATAATTTTTACCACTACACTAATTCACCCCCCCCCCCCTCTTAGTGTCGACTCGTTTCTAACAGTTGGTATCATAGCCTCGTTTTTTATATTTGGTTTAACACCCAAATAGAAATGACTCTTTTCAGCTTTCAAGAGGGTCACTCTCTCATTCATCCTCCCTTGTTCAATGGGACGGACTACACATATTGAAAAACTCGAATGATAGTTTTCTTGCTTTTTTTGGATTTGAACTTATGGAATATTATCAAAAGAGGTTTTCAAAGGTCTTCTCTTTCGATGAATCATTGGAATGATTTGAAGAAGAAAACTTTTTCCTTAAATGCTAGAGCTATGAACGCTTTATTTTGCGCTTTGGATAAAAATGGGTTTAATCGGGTTTCTACTTGCGAAATGACTTTCCATATATGGTACACTCTCGAAATCACATATGAAGACACTAGCAAAGTTAAAGATTCAAAAATCAACTTTTTAATGCATGATTTTGAACTTGTAAATAATATTTTACATTATCTTAATAAGAATTAGGATTAAAAAATAATGGCTATTTAAGAATAAAAAAATTGAACCATTTACCAATTGAAGAACTTATAAGGTCTTTAATAACCTATGAAATGACATACAATATACTTGAGAACCACCTTCTAAAGAATAGGAAGGATTTTAGACTTAGAATAATTGAAGACCACTCGAGCATAAGCTCAAGTGATGGTGAACCTGAACTCCTCATGAAAATTTTAAAACAAGAATCAAAAATTAAAAATAAACTTAAAAAGAAGAAAAAGGCGACTTTGGATGAACTGAGCTTATCTGAAAAAAAAAATCAACAAAGGCAAGGTGGCAAACTACGCCTTAACGGATTTCTACAATTAGGTAACTAAAACCCCTTTGCCTTATTTCGAAATTACATAATACTTTTCATGAGTTATTTTAGTTCAAAAAATTTATTTTTCTTGAAAATTACATGTTTAATAATATAATGAAAATGCTAAAAAATTGGGATCATGCTTATCTTTCTAGTAATTTTGAAAATGATCATTAAATTACATGTTTTATGATAAATGAACAAATATGTTAGACTTAAATCTAATGATAATCTTATGTATATTTTTAAGAAGCATTGATGTGTATTATGTTGATTAATCATATTGTTTCTCAATTTTGATTGAAGATGATCTATGATTAAGGAAATCATATTTGATTTAAAATAATGATTTGATATCATGCATAATGAGTTTATCTTTTGAAATTATGCATGATAATTTGAAGTAATAATGATTTTTGGATGATTTATGTATTATCGACGTTATGAAAGTTATGTTTCGGCTTTAAATGTTGATGCATATTTTTGTTTGGCGTAAAAAGACAAAGACATGCTTATATGAAATCAAATCACTTAGATTAAAACAAAAAGGGGGAATGCATATTTTTCTTGAATATACTTCTAAAGATTTTCGATTTTTCAACAAGCGATTCTTAGTGATGAATCCATCTTATGTAATCTCTTGAAAATTATCTTGATTTGATGATTTAAATTTAAATGAGTTTTATCTTGATTATTCAAAATTTATAACTTGAGATTTCTTATGCACAAATCAAGATCTCCTATATTTCTTTTATCCTCTTATAAAAGAAGAGATTTGTTGAAATAAATCATGTCTTATGATATTCATGAAAAATTGAGATATTATGCATGAATCGAGTTCTCATGAGAATTTATTTACGTTGTCTTTATTTAATTTTCTTGAAAAGATGTTGATAATTTTGATGATTTGAATTTGAATAAGTTTTATCAAAATCATGATATTGGTTTATTGGAATTACTTGAGAATTTTTTTTAATCAAGATCTCTTCTTTGTACTCTTATGATTTTTCTTGGTATTTTACCAAAGAAGAGATTTTCTATGTGAATCATAATATTTTATATGCATGAATTGATGTCTTGTTCTCCTACAAGATTAAATGAATTTTATCTATATCATGATCTCCTAAGAGTTCTTTTCATTAATTATTTAAGAGGAGATTTGTTAAAATGGATCATGGTTTCTCTTGATTTCTCAAATTTTAGACTTGATTTTTTATTTTTGATGATTGAAATACGATTGAAACATTGATGATATGAATGCATGAAATACTCATGAAATTGTTTTGATGCTCTAAAATGATATAAATTTGCTAGCTTATGAGTATCATGTATGATATGATGATTAATTTATTTTTAGTATCATGGGTAGAGTAAAGATGATATGTAAAGTTTAAAAATTATGCATATTGTAAATTGAAACTATAATGATGCACAAATATATTGAAATAATAATTGAAACATTAATGTAATTATGAATGATGATTTGATATTATACATGCAATACTTCAACTTATGATAATGATGCATGCAATGATAAAATATTCATTTTGAAAAATTATTTTGACATTTATAACTTGATTTTTCATCTTTGATTATTCATCCTTTATCATGATTTAAAAATTATTGTAAAAGAAAAAAGAGATACAAAATTATATTCTTCCTTTCTTTTTGACAATGACAAAAGGGGAGATAGCTAGCATGCTAGCTAGCTTGCACAAGTCAAGAAAATACAAAAACTTGCTTGCTTGAATACAAAAACTTGCTTGCTTGCTTGCACATCTAAAGAAAAGATGCAAACATACTTCATGTAGCTTATTTCATGTAAAACATTATATCTTGCTAGCTTGTTATCTTGTATTATTTTTCAAAAACTTGCTAGCTTTCATACTTCAAAGAGAAGTAACACTTGCCAAATTGCTAGCTTGAATATTATAAAATAATGTAAAATTTTGCTAGCTTGCACTTTGCAAAGGAAACAAAAATGACACTTCTCAAAAGAGAAGAAAGATCTTGCTATCTTGAACATCACTATCTTACCAATATCTAGAAGCAAAACTTGCAACTTGCACATTGCAATAGGAAGCATGAATCGCTAGCATACACACTTCAATAAGAAAGCTATCTTGCATTTGCTTTCGAAACTTGCTATCTTACTACCTTGTATATCTAAAACTTGATAGCTTGCATGATGTAACACTTGCTAAATTTTCTAGCTTACAAATTGCATGATGATAAAACTTGATATTATGTTTTTTATGCAATGATTTGAACTTATATCTCAAACACTTAATAGTTGGAACTTCTCCTTTTTGTTAATGACAAAGGGGGAGAAGTATGATCATGTTATTCATGATTGCAAATATTCATGATGAAATTTACAATGACTTGAATTCAGCTTGAATTCAAGGTTCTATCAATATGGCATATTGATAGGGAGAGTTAAGGCTAACTCCGTCATCAATTGATTATCATCATAAAAAAGGGGGAGATTGTTGAATCTCGAATTTTGATGATGAAACCAACTGACAAGTATTTATGATTTGATCTACGTTTTGAGTGACACAGGATGCTTCATTGAGGGAGAGATAATTAAAGCATAAAGAATCATGTTGGACCGGAGGAAAACATGTTAGAAGATTAGACGTCGGGCCGGAGGATCGATCGACGTATTGACAAAAGGCTTCGGGCCATGGATTTAGGTATCGGGCCAAGAAGAGCAGATATTGCGCTAAAGATATTGGAGTTGCGGAGGTCAACTGGCTGATTAGGCAATAGGCCATAAGAGAGGATGATGCGTCGAAGAATTAAACGAAGCGTCTATGGACCAATAACATGCCGGACGACATGATTCATGCTTAGTAATAATTGTCTAGATCGAAGTGTGCTTTTATGTGTGAGGATTAACTACGATAGCAAGGCATAAAGTAAAATGAAGTTCCGGAGTCAAGAACGCGATTTCATTGGGAGTTTAAGAGTTCGTCAAAAGTTTGAACGTTCATCAGAAGTTCTACCGGAACTGTTGAATCTCGGATTTTGATGATAAAATCAATTGATGGGTTATTTGATCTAATCCATATTATTGAGTTAAGTGTGCAGGATTAACTACGATAAACAGAAAACACAAAGCAAGAATACCGGAGTCGAAGTTCGATGAGCGTTTAAGAGTTCGAAGAATCGCTTCGGAGATGCCGCGGAACCAACCGAGAAGAAATCGGGAACTGTTAGAAGTTCGCCGAAGAGATCGTCGAGGAGGTGTGCAGAGATCACCAAAAAGTCTCAGCTACTCTTTAAAGTCATCACAAGTTAGGAGGCGTGCTTGGACCCCGTCGAAAGAAGTTCGCCGGAAAAGCTCGTCGGAACAAAACTTGACGTTGGGCGGTTAATAAATTGCTTAAGATGTGTTTTTTGTTATGTAGTTCACTTGTAATTAGGATTAGGATTAAGAAGATAAGCCTATATCCTGGTTAGCTAACTGGGGCCAAAAGTCAGATTTGGTTTGGGCTAAAAAGAAAGCCAAACCAAGTGAAAGGAGAGAGCCAAAAAGTGATGACACCTCTCGAAATGGCGGTGGCACCTCCCAAGACCTGAAGGCTAAGCGGTGGCACCGCCAAAGATGGGAACCCAAAGAGGATTTGAATTTTTGGAGCCCAAATTTTGGAGCCCAAATTTGAATCCTCTTAAAGCCTATAAATACCCCTCAAATCTCAGGTGAGATAACAACCTTTGAGCAGCAAGAGTTTGAGAGAAAGATCTTAGAAAAGTGTTAGCTTGCTTTCTTTTCAATTTGCTAGTGTTCACCTCATCTCTTCTCGAAAATCTGTAAGAGAGTGAACCGCTTGTAAAGAGTTGTAAGAGGGGTATTTACCCTTCCATTTCAAGAGACTTGCTAGTGGAAGGTGGGAGCCTCATCGAAGAGGGGCCTCGCAAGTGGAGTAGGTCATTTGACCGAACCACTCTAAAATCGGCGTGATCCTTGGTTTGCGTTTCATTATTGTTATTTATATTATTGCAAACCTTCTTATATGCTTTAGTTCCTTATTACTTTCGCTGCGCATATTTAAGAATACGCTTTCAAGATTAAGCTTGTCAAGTTCCGCTCTCTTCATACGAAAGATTTTTTAGAAAACCGAAGTTTTAATCCGCTGCACTAATTCACCCCCCCCTCTTAGTGCTGCTCCGATCCTAACAGGAACCAACCGAGAAGTCCAGGAGCTTGCTAAAGAAGTTCATCGGAATTCATCAAGAAGATCATCGTGAAGTCCAGGAGCTTACCGGGAGTTTGCCGGAACATTATCGAGAGATCGTCGGAAGTTCGTCGGAAGATCGTCGGAAGCTCACCGGAAGAAATTGAACTTATCTTGCTTTGAATATGTCTTAGGAATTGTAGTTAGCACATAATTAGAGTTGAGATTGGAAGGTAATCCCATCAATTCTGTTAGGAGCCAATTGAGCCCGAACTTGGGCTGGTTTGGGTCAGATTCAAGGCCCAACCAGGGCACTAAAAGCCTAGCCGATCGTGGCACCGCTTGGGGAACAACACCCTAGGAATTCTGGACGGTGGTACCACTGATAGTGAATGCTGCCAATGGTGGTACCGCCCCTGTCAAGCGATGGTACCACCCAATGGCAGATCCTACGGCGGTAGTGCCACCCAAGAACGGTAGTGGTACCACAGAAACCTAGGATGAGACCTTTTTAGGCTCTGAGTTTAAATCAATTTGAAGCCTATAAATACCCCTCTCGTCCCTGGTTAACTAACATAAGCACAGAGAATTTAAAAAGGAAAAAACGTTATTGTAATCTCTTATGAGAATCCTCCTCTTCTAGTCTAAGTGTTGGAATAGTTTGAGAGAGGAGTGAGTGCTTGTAAAGGTTGTCTCCTAAACCCGTGAAAAGGAGAATAGGGGTATAAGAAGGAGGTTGATCTTCGCCTATTAAAGAAAGATTGATAGTGGATGTCGATGGCCTCGACGGAAGAGGAATCGACGGAGTGGATGTAGGTTACGACGACTGAACCACTATAAAACTCGGTTTACATTTATATTTGAGCAATTTATCTTTATTGCAAACTTTACTTGCTTACTACTTCCAATACATTTACGAATGTGTTTTAAGTTAAGATTTTTCTGAAACAATTTTCGTCGAAATCAGTTTTAACGTACGAAAATTTTTGAACCGACATAATTTTTACCACTATACTAATTCACCCGCTCTCTTAGTGCCGACTCGTTCCTAACAGTATTACCTCTGTCCGTTGTCGCCACCCAACCGTGGCCTCCTCTACCCCTCATCGCTACCTAGCTCCTCCGTCCTTTGGTCATCTCATCACCTCCACTGCATTATGGGCCACCTTCGCCACTGTGAGGTCCGTCATTGTTCTTCTTGCCACCTTCACTCCTCTGCCTTGTCATCTTTGCCCCTCCACATGGTTGATACCTTTATCCATGAGGCCTCTTCGTGTAAAGTCTTAGCCCCGTCTTACGAAGCTTTCGTCCTTAGTGCTAACAACTCTCCCTACCATCGTTCGTGTCACCCCTCCACCGAGGATAAAGGACAAGAAGGAGAGAGACTAGGTGACCATTAATAACATAAGAGGAGACAGAGTGTCTAAAGGGAGAGATGAGATGGAAGTAGAGAGTATATAACTCTATCTCATTGCCATTGTCCGTGATGCCCACATCCTCACCTCACCATCTTGCTCCTCCAGTAAGTCTTCATCATCTTTCTACATTGCCTTCGTAGAGCAGTAGTGTAGCTTGACCCCGGCTTCGATCCCACCCACACATAGGCTCGTGACTACCAGTGTGACTACAAGTGTCACTCTCCCTCAACTTTATCTTTATCATCCCTTACCTCCTTATTATCCTCCTTATCTTTAGATCATTCGAAACATATTACTAATCGGACGAGTGCTTCATGGTGGTAGGGCTAGGCCGTAAAAGTGTTGAATCTCGTATTTTGATGATGAAACCACTTGATATGTGTTTATAATTTAAACTACATTTTGAGTGATGCAAGTCTACTCGATTAGGATTAGACAGTTAACGCAGGAGGAATTGACGTTGCGCCGGAGGAGATCACGTCAGGATATTGGACGGCAGAAGGCTTCAGACGTCGGGCATCAGGCCAAGGAGAGCGAAATTGCGCCAAGGATATCGTGGTTGTGGAGGTCAACCGCCGATTGGGCAACAAACCGCAAGAGAGGACGATGCGCTGAAGAATCGGACGAAGCGCCAACCAATGACGTGTCGGGCAACGGAATGTCGATTCGCGTTGTAATAATTGTCTAGATCGGAGTAGAGTTTTAGTTTGTGTGTGCAGGAATAACTATGATAATGAGAAAGACATAAAGCGAAACAAAGTACGAAGTCAAGCGCGAAGGATTCATTGGGAGTTCGAGAGTTCGACGGAAGTCCGAAGGTTCATCGGGAATGCTGCCGAAACTAGCCGAGAATGAGTAGGGAGCTTGCCGAAGGGTTTTTTGGAAGCTCACAGAGAGGTTCGTGGGAAGTTCGCGGAGCTCGCCGAGAGAGATCGGAGCTTGCCGAAGAAGCTCGTTGGAACTCGCCAAGATCAAATCGTGAAGTTTAAGAGCTTGCTGGGAGTCCGCAGAATGGTTTTCGAGAGTTTATCGGAAGACCGTCGAAAGTTCGCCGGAAGCTCGCCGGAAGAAGTCTTGACTTATGGACTTTGTAATAGCTTATAAAATGTCTTTAAATTCGTAGTTAGCATGTTAATTAGGGTTAAGATTAGGTATTAATCCTATAACCCAAGTAGGGGCCAATTGGGCCCGAGTTCGGACTAGTTTGGGCCAAGATTGAAACCCAACTAGTGGGCTGAAAACACTGTAGGCGGTGGCACCGTCCAGCACTGTCAGGGTCAGAAACTGACAGGCGGTGGCACCGCCAGCATCGGGAACTCCAAGAGAATTCAAATTTGGAGCCCAAATTTGAATCCTCTTGAGGCCTATAAATACCCCTCAAATCTCAACTGAGATTACAACTTTTTGAGCAGCAATTGTTTAAGAGAAAGGCCTTAGAAAAGTCTTAGCTAATCTTGTTTTCAATTTGCTAGTGTTCACCTCCTTCTTTCTTGTTGAAAATCTGTAAGAGAGTGAACCGCTTGTAAAAGAGTTGTAAGAGGAGTATTCACCCCTCCCTTTCAAGAGATTTGCTAGTGAAAGGTGGGAGCCTCATCGAAGAGGGGCCTCGTAAGTGGATGTAGGTCACTTGACCAAACCACTTCAAAAATGGCATAATCTCTTGTTTGCATTTCATTACTGCTATTTACATTACTACAAACCTTCTTACTTGCTTTATTTTATCATTACCTTTGCTGTACAACTTTGCGAATACGCTTTCAAGTTAAGCACTTCCGATTCATATTTTTATCGTACGAAAGATTGGTTGAAACCAACGTTTTACTCCGCTGTACTAATTCACCCCCCCTCTTAGTGCCGCTTCGATCCTAACAAAAAGAAGGGTCGTCATGAATGAAAGAAGCAACCACACGCATAATCTCATCTATTAAAAAATAAAAAAAATATTTGAGAAAAAATAAACAATTTAAATTTTGCCCTTAATAAAATTCAGGATATACCTTTAGGTTCTTTACTCGAGGCATTGATGTGTTGGATCCGAAAATTCTTGAGGGATGAGTCTGACGTTGATTTGATATTTCTGTTCCTACCCGGATGGAGTCAACTCTCACCACCTTAGAGGAATTAGGAGAAAGACTACCAGAGACATTATTCTGCTCAAAAGTTTATTGCTTGTTGTCATCATAAATTCTTAGGGATAATAGTGGGTTCCTCTTCCATACCAATTCTTCCCCCCCTCCCCCTTCCCTTTTTTTTCACAAGATTCTGATTGAGAAATAGATGTTTCATTGTTAATTAAACAAAATAGATTTATAAGAGTTGACTAATCTAAAACACATGAACCTAACTCACTTTAGTTTGTCAATTTAAGATTTAATTTAATCTGATAATGCTAATTTATTCGATTCTTATTGCAGTCTCCATCACTCACATTTTACTAAAAGAAGATTGACTAATCTTCTCGTAAGTGGTCAACTGTTCGCAAAAAAGAAAAAAGGAAACAGTAAAAGGGGACAGTTTTATCTCCACAATGAAAAGTCAGATGCACATTACAGATCAACCACATCTCTTTGATTCAAAAGAACTTGCTCAGGTCTATGAATTCATCAGCACTCGGACATAGTAATATCCAATTATTTGTTAATTTGTGTACTGTTGCAAGATCTGAAGAATATCATCGTTAGATCGATGCCCCTACTGAATCATTTTCTATCTAATACCTGCATGTATTAAGATGGTAGGTAAGCTAAACAAGTTGACTTGGCCATGGAAGTTAAACCTGCACAATCATTATGCCTATTAGAAGCAGACATATTTCATCATATATTATATAGCTTTGTTTTATATATTATCATCACCATCAAGTTTGAATTTCGACATTTGATGTTTTTACTATTTTTCAA
Source organism: Musa schizocarpa (assembly GCA_900464855.2). NCBI lineage: Eukaryota > Viridiplantae > Streptophyta > Magnoliopsida > Zingiberales > Musaceae > Musa > Musa schizocarpa. The sequence goes on along the minus strand of LS990922.1, from coordinate 35,157,139 downwards.
AAATCAAAATATACTACTTAAAAACGGTGAGTACAGAAAAAGGATACTAGTGAGAGGGCCACTCCCCTCTCCAAAACGGTGCGGATCACTTCAACATTTGATTCTTCTTCAGCAATTTAAGTTCATAATGACAACAGCAGTTAGTCCGTTTTTTGCGGTTTTTTTTCCGTCGGCTGTCTCACAATCCGCTCCCAATCCACGATCTCCTAGTCCGCTCGCTGCTGTTGGCGGATTTGCTGCCGTCGACGGATTCGCTGCCGTCGGGGATTATTTTGGCCACCCTTTCCCTGTTTCCTCTCTGCGCCCTCTCCCCTGTCGTCGACGGCTTCGCGTCGGTTTCCCACCACCGTTCACTCAGAGCCTTCCCTGTTTCCTATCCTGCCACCTCCCCTGCCTCCTATAGTTGACGTCGTTCCCTCACGACGGCTGTCGATTCTCGCCGTCATTCCCCCACGCCCACGCCCATGTCCTCCACCCCTCCTGCTCTTGTGCTCCAACCCCAACCAAGACGTGCCCCGTGAGCGCAGGTCCTGGGCGGCGATCACCTTGCCGTGAAGAGCCATTGGATTACAGCAGCACATGTGCTGCAGGTCCTGGGCGGCGGTCACATCGCCGTGGAGAGCCATTGGGTTGCGATCATGTGCTGCTGAAGGTCCTGGGCGGCGGTCACATCGCCGTGGAGAGCCATTGGGTTGCGACCATGTGCTGTTGCAACCAGGTAGGTGTGGCTTTTGTTAGGCGATGCCACTGCGCCATGAGAGCAAGAAAACAGGAGACAAACAAGGAGAGCAAGCACACTTTACCTGGTTGGGGATTCGGGTGGGTTGATGAGGGTGCAAGCCTTCCTGAAGGGGGAGGTGATGGTGCGAACCCAAGAACCCATTGCTGAAAGCGCAAGGAGCATTCAAATACCTTGGCTATGATGGAAGAACTCCATGAGGTAATTCTGGTTTCCTTTTTTCGATTTTGGGTTGTGATATGTGAAGGAAGATCTCATATGTAATATGGAATTCTATGTTATCATGTACTTTTACATCTGCCGATGAGAGGATGGTTTTTTGTATTATAGAAGTTCCATCATTTGTGTTCTCAACTTTTTTATATTTACAGATTTATATATGAGACTCATAACAAAGTTATCTTCTTGTGTTTTCAACTTTTTTGCACTTACTGATTTATACATTTGATGACACCAAGAATGTTGTCATATTAGAATGGTGCACATCTGGTTATTTAATGCAACATATAAAGTAATGACTGTATATACCACACTGATACTTCATCCCTTGGTGTTTTATATAATTCAGAAACTCAGAAATGCCAGAGAAAAGGGAGCAATTTCTTAGGAAGAAGATGGCTGCTGAGGTTGAGAAAGCTAAGGAGTTCACCAGAGCAAACAACAAGAGAGGTGAGCATTTATGATGCTGATGGTGTTAGTTGGTCGAATGTTCTATCTACATATGGCTTTTCATGATACCAAAACTATGTCATAAATGTTTCTAAGAGAAAAAAAATGTCTCACAGGTCCCATAAGGATATGATATATGTAACATGTTTTTTTCTCTTTCGATAGAAACTCATTCGTATCTGTTATGCAAGTGCTATCTGATAGCTATTTCTGTGTCTTCTGCGTCTGAGAAACCCAGGGTGCAAAGGATGGCTGTCGTTAGTTGTTTACCAAACACATCTTGGGATCAATCCTTGTTTCACTGTTGGTTATCAAGATTAAAATATTAGGATATGCTGATATTGCCTTTTTTTGTAAATTTGAGTTTATTTGATCTTATACCAATTGCAGCTGCTATACAATGCTTGAAGACTTCATGAGCAAGAAGTTGACAGGCTTGGGAACTACCAATTGCAGATTCATGATCAGGTTTCTTTTAGTTAAAGATGGTATTCACTGAGGATGTGCCTCAGAATCAAGTAGTTAACTTTGGGGTTTGGTTATTTCTCAGATTATATTGTTGGAAGTTGCAAAATCTACAACAGAGCCTGTTGATGCATTAAGAACTGGAACAGCTGCTACGAAGGCTATACTGAAAGATAGGTGAGTAGATCATTTTTAAGTTCAACTGGACATTGCATATGGTTTTATTCTGGACTTTTGTCTCATTCATTATTGCTTTGGTAGATAGGAGCATATCTTATCTGTGCTGTTAGGGTTGCACAAAACAATTTAATACTTGAACAATCACCTATTGAGCTTGCAGACATGCTGTATGATGGAATGTCCAAATCGTGAATCATGTTCGATTTGTTCATTCCTTGTCCTGCTCTGCGCTGAAGCTTGTAATTCTTATTTGTTACCTTTTAGAAGAGATATGTTACTAATTGATTCTGCTTTGCTTTCTGTTACAGTAATATTGATGATATGCACAAGACAATGGACGAAATCAATGAGCAGACACAGGAAATGAAACAAATTCAGGAAGCTTTGTCTGCTCCTGTTGGGGCAGCAGCTGTTTTTGATGTAGTGTTAATCCTTAGAACTATTTCAATTTTCTTCTTGATAGCTGTTTGCCTGCATGTTGATAAATAAGTCATGTTGAATTTTCAGGAAGAATCGGAAGCAAAAGAACTTGAAGATAATATAGGTAAAATTTAAAAACTTTTTTTATCATATGATTTCATATTTATATTTATATATCTAATTTTTATTATTTGCTCCACGCAACCATCTAACTTTGAGGGAAGCACTAGCAGGAATTGTTTTATAATTTCTTTTGATATTGTGCTACTCAAAACTTAAAAAAAAAGTTCTTTATTTGCATCTGTATATGACATTGGATGTACTTGAATACTAATACTATGATTTTTTTTTTATAAATTGATATGATTAATGAAAGAATGTTGTGTTCCATTTTTTGAATTGTGAACTACTATTATGGTTTGCATGTCACAGTAATCTGTGTACTATTAGAGTTGTCTTTCATTGGATAAATGTATCTATTTATGTACTAGAATAATAGCAGAAATATATAAATTATTACTGTGATTATCCTCTTCATGATAAAAATATTTATTATTATAATTAAATAATCACAATAATAACTAAGCTACTACTATGGTTGTCATTTACAGGCTAAAGGTACCTATTACTGTAGTCAAATAATTATAGTAATAGCTAAACTATTGTTGGGGTTGTCTTTGCAGGTAAAAGTATCTATTACTGTAGTTGAATAATTATCATAATAGATAAATTATTAGTATGGTTGTCCTAAGAATAAAAATATCTATTACTAGAGTTAAAAAATCATGATAATAGCTAAATTATCACTATGATTTTCCTTTGCATGATAAAAGTATATTGTGGAACCACAATGATATATGAACTGTTAAAGTCTTTTCATTTGTACGGAAAAAGCATCTTGCTGTGGATGAATCACCGCAGTAATATATAGACCTTTACTTGCGGTTGTAAAAATCACAATTATATCTTTTCGTGATGGCACCTATTACCACGGTTTCTAACCATACAAATAGAGCTTGCTGCAATTAAAACTGCAAAGATATATAAATAAAAATCATAGCTAAAAGTATAATTTGTTGCGCCATATAAAACGTCACCCTCTCTTGTATGATACGCAACATCCCATTATTCCTGTTCGATGAAAATTATGATAAAAAATACTATAATACAATTAAAAGAGAATATTTTTAAATAAATAATAATAATTTTAAACAAAAGGTAAAACAAAAAACATCTATAAAATACTGTTAGTGCACATTCTTTGTTTCATTAATCATGATCCTCTTTATAGAAACTAATGATAACTATCTCATTATCTCATGTCACTGAAGTTTAAGTTAATTATTGAAACTACCCTCCATGAAAATAATTTTTTATATCATAGTCCAAGAAATACTACTTATAACATTATTAGGATTACCTAGGATATGGTAACTATATAAGATAATTATCTATGAATCAATTCTAATACTTTTTCTTAATTCATAGTTATATATACGACATAAAATAAATATATTTATAAAACATAAGTGACTTGGTGAGAATATCTACTAAAAGATCATAAATGAAATGATAGTATATCTCTATATATTTCATTTTTTCATGAAAGACTGGATTCTTTGTTATTATAATTATAGTTTTGTTATCATAAAATATTTTAGTTCTTTTTATTTTTGATGAAGATCTCTAAGAAGCTTTCTAAGTTATATTGCTTGACATGCTGATGTTGATTTCAATATCGATAACATAGCTATTGCTTGCTTCTTTGAACCCTAATATATAACACTTGATCCAAAATTAAAAATATTATTTGAAGTTGTTGAATCTCGGATTTTGATGATGAAATCAATTGTCATTTAGTTATCTAATCCATATGTGGAGATAAGTATGTAGGATTAACTACGATGGCAATAAGACATGTAGTAGGTGTTGCGCCGGAGTCAAGACCAAGATCACGTTGGGGGCTCGAGAGTTTGACGGAAGTCCGGACGGTCGTCGGAGGTTCTACGGTAATAAATCCGAGAAGTCCAGGAGCTTGCCAAAGAAGCTCGTCGGAACTCGCCAAGAGGATCGTCGCAAGTCCAGGAGTTTGCCGAAAGTCCGCCGGAGCATCACCAAGGGTTCGTTGGATGTTCATCGAAAGTTCACCGAAAGCTCGCCAGAAGAAGCGATTGACACACCGAAACACGAGTTACAGTATTAATGTCTTAAATGTCATAGTTAGCATGAAGATTAAGTTAGGGATGGAAGATGATCCCATTAACTTAATCTAGGGCTAATTGGGCCCTTGACAGACCCAAATTGAGCTGAATGGATCAGCCCATTCAGACCCAGATTTCTTGGTCGGCGATGGCACCGCCTAGAAGCTTAATCTCTGAGCGAAGTCAAGCAGTGGTACCGCTCCTGTCAGGTAGTGGTACCGCCTAAGCTCGGTCTCCGAGAGAAGTCAAGCGGTGGTACCGCCTGAGCTCGATCTTCGAGTAGTGTCAGGCAGTAGTACCGCCCAGTTCTGGTGGTGGTACTGTAAGGACCCCGGAAATCCAGGAGATGACACTTTTGAGCTCCAAATTCAAACTAGTTGGGGCCTATATAAACCTCACCCTTTCCTGCATGAAAGGGTACCGAAAGCTTGCATTTATTCTGAGAATTTGAGAGCTTAAAAAGTATTGTAAAAGGCTAGAAGTTCTTCTCCCTCTTTTCTTCTAAGTTTTGATCATTCAAGAGAGGAGTGCAAATCTATAAGGGTTGTCTCCTATGCCCGTCAAAAGGAGTAAAGCTGTAAAAGGGTGGTTGGCCTTCGCCTATTAAAGGAAAGCCTCTAGTGGACGTCGGTGACCTCATCGGAGGAGGAAGCCAAAAGTGGATGTAGGTCAAGATTGACCAAACCACTCTAAATCTTGGTTTGCATTTACATTCTGCTCTCTATCTTAACTATAAACTGCCTCCGTTGCTTTACTTCAACTATACCTTTGTTTGATCTTAAGTTAAGAACTTTCTAAAACAGTTTTAATCGAAAACGCTTTCATCATACAAACATTGTTTTAAACCAACGAAAGTTTTCCGCTGCACTAATTCACACCCTCCCCCCCTCTTAGTGCTCTTGATCTTAACAATTGGTATCAGAGCGAGGTTCACTCTCGATCGGATTAAAACCCAAGAGAGATGTCATACACCGGAAACCAAGAGGGTCACTCTATTACACGTCCGCCCATGTTCAACGGGACGAACTACACCTCTTGGAAGACCCGAATGAGGATCTTCCTTATTTCCATGGATTTTAAACTTTGGAATATTATTGAAAATGGATTTTCAAAGTCTTCTCTTCCAATGATCGATTGGAATGAATTAGAGAAGAAGACTTCGCTCTTAATGCAAAGGCTATGAATGCCTTATTTTGTGCGTTTGATAAAATCGAGTTCAATCGTGTTTCGATTTGTGAAGTTGCATTTGATATTTGGCGTACACTCGAAGTGACTCACGAAGGCACAAGTAGAGTGAAATAGTCAAAAATTAATCTTTTGGTACATTCTTATGAACTTTTTCGAATGAAACCGAGCGAGACCATAGGCGACATATACACCTATTTCACGGATATCGTCAATGGTCTAAAAGGACTCGGTAAAAGTTTTTCAGATTTTGAGCTTATTAATAAAATTTTAAGATCCCTTCCAAAGAGTTGGGACCCTAAAGTCAGTGCTATTCAAGAGGCTAAAGATTTAAACAACTTTCCTCTTGAAGAATTAATCGGATCATTAATAACCTATGAAATGACTTACAAAGCTCATGAAGAGCAAGAAGACATCCTTCCAAAGAACAGGAAGGATATAACACTTAGAACTCTAAAAGACCACTTGAGAGAAAACTCAAGTGATGAGGACTTTGATGATGACTTGACACTTCTAACAAGAAAATTTAAAAAAATTATTAAAAGAAATAAATTTAAAAATGACACTAAAAATAAACTTGAATCTAAAAAGAACCAAGTTATTTGCTACGAATACAAGAAGTCGGGACACTACAAGAGTGATTGTCCCCAAGCCAAGAAGAGAATACCAAAGAAGAAGGCACTCAAAGTAACGTGGGATGACTCAAGCGCGTCCGAAAAAGAGGAGTCCAACACCGAGCAAGTTGCTCATTACGCCCTAATGGCCATTAGAGAGGAGGTAACGAATTTAATTGATGTAAATTTATTATTTGATGAATTGTTAAATGCTTTCCATGACTTGTTTGATGAATGCAAAACAATTAGTAGAAAAATTAAATTGTTAAAAAAGGAGCATGATACTCTTATTAATAATTTTGATAAATTAAAAACTGAACATAATGATAGTTTAGTTCCATGTATGAAATGCTATGATCTAGAAACTCTCCAAAAGAAGAACTTGCTACTTAAGGACACCTTGAAGAAATTCGAGGTTGGTAGCAAGTCTTTGAATATGATCCTAAAAGAAGTGGAATCGGATTTGTGAGAAGTCCTCACCAAAATCTAACCAACTTCATTAAAGGCCCTATCTTGCATGTATCGCACCAAAACAAATGTAACTTTTGTTACAAACATAGACATAGAACTTATTATTGTCCATTCAAGAAAGTTAATCTAAACAAATTGATTTGGGTTCCTAAATGAATCATGATAAATTCTATGCAACATGATAAACAATTTAGATCAATTTTTGAGGCACCCAAAATTAAATGGGTACCTAAAAAATCATCATTTCTTGTAGAAACATATACTATCACAAGCTAGGAGCAAGAGATGGTACCTTGATAGTAGATACTCAAAGCATATGACTGGAGATCTGTCTCAATTCTTTAAGCTCACTAGCATAGACAAAGGCTATGTCATATTCGAAGACAACAACAAAGGTAAAATCATTGGCAAAGGAATCATAGATAACAAATCTAACTTCTTTATTGAAGATGTTTTGTTAGTTGACGATTTAAAATATAATATCTTGAGCATTAGTCAATTGTGTGATAAAGGATATATTGTCAAATTCGAATCTAATACTTGCATCATTAAAATACCATATAAAAACACATCTATGATTGTATTAAAATAAAATAACATATACACCATTGACATCGGTTTTAAATGACGATGCTTAGCTTTGACATAGGAGAATAGGCTATGTTCGCATGAAACTAATCATTCAAATTTTATCCAAAGAACTTGTAAGAGGAATTCCTCATATCAAGTTCATCAAAGATAATGTGTGTGATACTTGTCAATTAGGAAAATAAATTAAGGGTAGCTTCAAATCTAAGAACCAAATAAGCACCTCTAGACTATTGCAATTGATCTATATGGACTTATTCGGATCAATTTCTACATCAAGCTTAGGAGGTAGCAAATACGCCTTTGTTATTGTAGATGATTATAGTAGATACACATGGACTTATTTCTTGAAATACAAAAATAAATATTTTAGATATTTCACCAAGTTTTATAAACTTGTTCAAAATGAAAACGGTTCTATGATTTCATCAATTAGAAGTGATCATAGTGGTGAATTTCAAAATTATGTTTTTCAAGAATTTTGTGAATTTAATGGATACAATTACAACTTCTCTACTCTAAGAAATCCTCAAGAAAATGGAGTAGTAACAAGAAAAAATAGAAATTTACAAGAAATGGTAAGAACTATGTTGAATGAACATAGCCTACTGAAATATTTTGAAGTCGAAGCCATAAACACTATATGCTATATAGTGTCTATTTAAATAAAGTTCTAGTAAGACCCTTACTCACCAAAACTCCCTATGAGTTATAGAACAACAAAAAACCCAATGTTTCATATTTTAAAGTTTTTGGGTGTAAGTGTTTTATCTTGAATGAAAAAGATGTCTTAGGAAAATTTGATGCTAAATCTGATGAAGAAATTTTTCTTAGTTATTCTTCAGTTTCTAAAGCTTTTCGTAACTTCAATAAAAGAACTTTAATTATAGAAGAATCCATTCATGTTGTTTTCAATGAGATTTTCGAAATCAAGAAAAATGATTTTGATGATGATGTTAATTTCGATTCTTTGAATTTAAATGAAGCCCCTTCTTCAACTAGTAACTTGGATGCATCCACTTCCGAAATATCCTTACCCAAGGATTGGAAGTATGTAGATGCTCATCCTAAGGAGCTAATCTTAGGAGACACATCTAAGGGGGTTCAAACGCATTCTTCTCTTAAAAGTTTTTGTGCCAATGCCACTTTTCTCTCCCAAATTGAACCTAAATGTATTGATGAAGCCATGAAAGATGATTTATAGATTATCGCAATGCAAGATTAGTTAAATCAATTTGAGAGAAATGAGGTATGAAAGCTTGTTCCTAGGCCAAATGACCATTTAGTTATTAATACTAAATAGGTCTTTAAAAATAAGCAAGATGAATATGGTATCGTGGTTAGAAACAAGGCTAGATTAGTGATCAAAGGTTTCAACCAAGAAGTAAGTATCGATTACAAAGAAACCTTCGCTCCTGTGGCTCGATTAAAAGCCATAAGGATGCTCCTTGCCTATGCTAGTAATAATACTTTTAAGTTGTTTCAAATGGATGTTAAAAGCATTTTTCTTAATGGCTTTATTTCCAAAGAAGTTTATGTTGAACAACCTCCTAGATTTGAAAATAATAGCCTCCCTAATCATGTGTTTAAATTAACTAAAGCTTTTTATGGTTTAAAACAAGACCCAAGAGCTTGGTATCAGAGGCTTAATTCTTTTCTTATTGAAAATAATTTCTCAAAAGGCAAGGTCGATACTACATTGTTTATCAAAAAATTTAAAAATAATTTTCTCATTGTTCAGATTTATGGTGATGATATTATCTTTGGTTCTATGAATGAATCTCTTTATGAATCTTTTGCTAAAACTATAAGCCTTGAATTTGAAATGAGTTTGATGGAAAAATTAACCTTCTTCTTAGGCTTATAAATTAAACAACTAAGCAATGATATCTTTATTAGTCAAACTAAATATGCTTTAGATTTGCTAAAAAGATTTAATATGGACAGCTCAAAAGCTATCAACACTCCTATGAGCACCTCTACTAAGTCAGAAATTGATGAAAGTGGAGAAAGCTTTGATAAAAAAACTTATAGGGGTATGATAGAAAGTTTACTTTACCTTACTACAACTAGACCGGATATCATGTTCAGTGTAAGACTTTGTGCTAGGTTTCAATCGAACCCTAAGATATCTCATCTTAAAGTAATTAAAAGAATACTTAGATATCTTAAAGGTACCACAAATCTAGGATTATGATATCCAAAAACTAAGAATTTTGAGTTAACTACTTATGCTGATGCGGATTTTGCTGGGTGTAGACTAGATAGAAAAAGCACATCAGGAACATTTCAATTCTTGGGACATGCCCTTGTTTCCTGGTCATCTAGGAAATAATACTCGGTTGCACTATCAACAACCGAAGCTGAGTATATTATAGCTAGTGCATACTGTGCACAAGTTGTATGTATGAAAAACACCTTAAAAGATTATAAAGTTCATCTTAAAAAGATTTTCATTAAATGTGATAACACAAGTGTAATATGTTTAACAAAGAATCTCATTCAACTCTCAAGAACAAAACATATTGATATTAGATATCACTTTATATGAGATCATATCACTAATCATGATATAATTATAGAGTTTATTGATAGTAAACATCAACTAATTGATATTTTTACAAAACCTTTAAGTGAAGAACAATTTGATTTCATTAAAAGAGAATTAGGAATGTTGATGTATCCGAATGCATGAACTTATTAAATTTATTTTTTGAACTTTCTTGATTCAATGATCAATCACTTAATTGCTATGATGAGAATTTTATACAATTACATGCCTTAATAACATGTTGGAAATTATGTGTTTTGGATGCAAAACTTCTAGGATGATGAGCATGTTTTACCTTCATGATTGTGTTTTAAAAACCCATAGCAAAACCTTGTCTGAATGAATGAATGTGTTAAATTTCACTTTTGGACTTTCTTTATCCTAATAATACATGATTTAGTATTTTTCTTCCGGACTTAATGTAGCTTTCATAAGCCTATGTCATATCAAGTTTGTTTCATATCATTGATTTTTGACATATGGAATCAATTAACAAATGCATCTCTCGTAGATTTACCTTATGAAAAATATTTTTTCGAGAAATGGATTTGATGAAATAATTCCTTCTTATGAATTCCTTCTTGATAAATGAAGATTTTTAAAATGAAGTATGATTTAATCTCTTATCATTTTAACTTCATTCAAGTAAGTTCACAATAGCTTTCTTCCTTCATGCAAAACGTTAATGACAAATAAAAGGGAAGAAGCAATGAAAGCTATCTTCATGTCATGTTTGCTTGAAAAATTTGTATAATTGGTATCCTATTACTTATTGATGAAAAATGACATGAATCTTTTTATGACATGAATCGTTACCACACTTATGCTTAAAATTTGCTTAAATCGTTCTCCTTTTTGCTGATGACAAAGGGGGAGAAATATGTGGTAAATATGTGGTAAATTGATGATAGAATTGCTATAATTGTCATATTTGCATTATGTTAAGATATCAAAAGCTTGCATCATAATTTTACGATATTTATATCTTAAAATATGTGATAAATTAATGATAGAATTGCTATACACGTGAAATGTTTGCATTAATGAAAAGATATCTAGAGCTTACATTGCAATTTTACAATGTTGATATCTTGCCATATGATGAAATGCTATGATTGCTATACACTTAAAATGTTTGCATAATGTTAAGATATCAAGAGCTTGCATCGTAATTTTATATATTGATATCTTACCATATGATGAATTGCTACGATTATTATCTTTCATATTTGAAATGTAAGACGTGAAAATGGATGTCAAGCCTTGACATCATTTTCAGAGAGATACATCATGATAGGAATCATGATGGGAGTATTGATAAGGTTAAATGAACTTGACTTATCAATATGTCTCTTGAATTCAAAGAATGACTTATCTTAAGTATGGCATACAGATAGGGGGAGTTAATGTTAACTCCGTCATCAATTGATTGTCATCATAAAAAAGGGAGAGATTGTTGAATCTTAGATTTTGATAATGAAGTCAATTATCATTTGGTTATCTAATCCATATGTTGAGATAAGCATGCAAGATTAACTACGATGGCAATAAGGCATGCAGTAGGTGTTACGCCGGAGTCAAGACCAAGATCACGTTGGGGGTTCAAGAGTTCGATAGAAGTCTGGACGGTCGTCGGAGGTTCTGGGGGAACAAATCATAGAAGTTTAGGAGTTTGCCAAAGAAGCTCATTGGAACTCGCCAAGAGGATCGTCGCAAGTCTAGGAGTTTGCCGAAAGTCCGCTGGAGCATCGCTAAGGGTTCGTCAGATGTTCACCGGAAGCTCACCGGAAGAAGCGATTGACACACCAGAACATGAGTTGCAGTATTAATGTCTTAAATATCATAGTTAGCATGAAGATTAAGTTAGAAATGGGAGATGATCCCATTAACTTATTCTGGGGCCAATTGGGCCCTTGATAGACCCAAATTGAGCCGAATGGATTAGCCCATTCGGACCCAGATATCTTGGCTGGTGGTGGCACCGCCCAGAAGCTCGGTCTCTAAGCAAAGTCAGGTGGTGGTACCACTTGAGCTCGGTCTCCGAGTAGTGTCAGGCGGTAGTACCGCCCAGTTCTGGCGGTGGTACCGTCAGGACCCCGGAAATCCGGGAGATGGCACTTTTGAGCTCCAAATTCAAACCAGTTGGGGCCTATATAAACCCTACCCTTTCCTGCATGAAAGGGTACCGAAAGCTTACATTTATTCTGAAAATTTGAGAGCTTAAAAAGTGTTGTAAAAGGCTAGAAGTTCTTCTCTCACTTTTCTTCTAGGTTTTGATCATTCAAGAGAGGAGTGAAAATCTGTAAGGGTTGTCTCCTAAGCCCGTCAAAAGGAATAAAGCTGTAAAAGGGAGGTTGGCCTTCGCCTATTGAAGGAAGGCCTCTAGTGGATGTCGGTGACCTCATCGGAGGAGGAAGCCAAAAGTGGATTGAGGTCAAGATTGACCGAACCACTCTAAATCTCGGTTTGCATTTACATTCTGCTCTTTATCTTAACTGCAAACTGCCTCTATTACTTTACTTCAACTATACTTTTGTTTGATCTTAAGTTAAATAACTTTTCGAAATGGTTTTCATCGAAAACGCTTTCATCGTACAAACGTCGTTTTAAACCAACGAAAGTTTTCCGCTGCACTAATTCAACCCCCTCCCCCCCCCCCTCTTAGTGCTCTTGATCCTACCAGAAGTACCCTTTCTATCTTTCAAAGCTCTTGCTTAATCACTATCAATACAACTAAATAATTTATATTTAAAATTATGATAATGCCAAATGTCATAATCTATAGTTTTAGCAATATAATGTAGAATCGTCTTAATAGCTCTTGGACAATGTTTGCTTGGACTATGCATAAATTTAGATACTACACCAACAAAGAAAGTAATATCTAATCGAGTATGAGTCAAATAGATAAACTTATAACTAAACTTTTGTAGTATCTTACATTTGTCAAATATGTACTATCTTCATGTTTTAATTTCTCATATTTTGTAGTGTTGTTATCGTTTTGAAATTAATCATATTATACTTTTTGAGTAGATTTATTACATAATTTCTTATGAAATAAAAATTCTATGTAATCCTTGCTTCATTTGCAACCTCAGAAAATAGTACAGTAGACTTAGATTTAACATTTCAAACTAATTCATCAGGTATTTCTTAAATTCAACCATAAGTGAGTTGTATATATAATCAATATAAAGGAAAATCATAAGAAGATCATATTTACCTTCCTTCTTTAGATAAAGAATAGATTTATTATTGCTTCTCTCAAATCTATTCTGATATAAATGAGTCAATTTTGCTATACCATGCTCTTGAAACTTGTTTAAGCCTATAAAGAACTTTTTTGAGCTTATTTACCTTCTCTTTATATCCTTTAACTACAAATATTTAACAAAAGTCTTTTCTTATAAATCTTTATTTAAAAATATAAATTTCACATTAACTCACTTAGGCTTTTATTAAGTGATTACTCACTATAGACCTTATTTTGTAAGTAAGGATACTAACACTCCACCCAAGTAATTGGGTAGGGAAGTGAGTGATAGGACCATATCGGCACTAAAAGGGGGGTGAATTAGTATTTTCGTAAAACTTATGTCGATTTAGAAACTTCATTCAATAAAACCATATCAGAAAGATGTTTAGCATAAAAACATACGAAAGCATAATGAGCATAGTGAGAGTAAGAAATCAATTTATAATATAAATGAAAAGCATAAAGTAAATGCAAATCAGATTTTATAGTGGTTCAATCGTCTCGACCTATGTCCACTCTCGATTCCTCTTCACTCGAGGCCACCAACTTTCACTACCGATCTTCTTTCCAATGGGTAAAGATCAACTACCCTTACAACTCTTTCTCATTTTCACAAGCTCAGGAGAGAACCTTTATACCCCTTTTTTGCAAGTGTTCCCTCACACACAATCCCTTAGGACTATCATTAAGCTCTAGGATGAGGGACTCTATAAAGATAATAACCTTGGAATCACAAAGTTTTTGTTCTATTTTTATGTTTTTATCAAGCAGGAATTTGTGAGGTAATTATAGACCCCAAATGACTTAAAAAATTGGAGTCAAAATTCAAATCCTCGGGTTTTTTGGGTACTAGCGGTACCACCGCCAGTGCTCGATGGTACCACCACCTATGCTGGGCAATACCACCACCTGCAACATTGACATTGGGCGATACCACCACCCATACTAATGGTACCATCACCTGACATAGTTTGGGAGACTGTGTTTGGGCAGTACCACTGCCTAGTCTAATGGTACCACCGCTTGACAACCTGAAAAAGTGTACTCTTGACTTTTCCAACTCATAGGTGGTGCTACCTAACCTTGAGTCATCGAATAGGTCATTCACTTAGCCCAAAATAGTCCCAACTCAAGCCCAATGGGCTCTTAATTAAGTTAGCAAGGTTCCTCACAAAACTAACTCAATTACAATCATGACTACTTCAATCTTGACACAATCGATTATAAATAGATTATTATGTTGTCTAGTATGTCATGGTTCATCCAATGCTTCGTTCGATCATTTCGGCACATCATCCTCTCTTGTAGCGTATTGCCCAATCAGCATGTTGGCTTCCGTAACATCCGATCTCCTTGGTGTAATATTCAATCCTTCTGGCCCGATGCCTAAACTTATGGCATGAAGTCCTTC